>BHDV01011522.1:19301-52225 GCA_005406045.1 Adoxophyes honmai
AAAAAAAAAAAACAGCATTGCCAATCATAACGTTATGGAGCAATTTTCTGTATTTCAAACCGCAAAAGCGCAGAAACTTTAGATAATTCAAAGCTGTTAATTGATTGACAGCTGAAGTTCGTCTAACCAGTGGCGAGAATTTGCGCCTACGCCACTTGAGTATACCTTACCTACCCATCGCCACATGTGTTGGTAACACATGTGAGCTTTGTCGCTTGATCTTTCCGATTGTCATTTTAGTAGAACTTTTTCAAAGTATATCAGATAGAATACTTAGTTTGATTATTTTCCTATATTTTTGCTTGACCCGTGTGGTGCCGGGTTAGAATAGCACCTCCCCCTTTCTTCCCGTGGGTGTCGTAAGAGTCGACTCTGGGAAAGGGTAAGTGTATTGTAGGCGATGGGCTAGCAACCTGTCACTGCAATATCACGTTTAACCATCTGGTTACCCTGCTGAAACTGCTAAACGTGGCACTGGATTTTTGAATTCATGTGCTCTGCCTACCCCTCTTGGGAATACAGGCGTGAGAATATGTATGTATGTATGTATTTTTGCTTACCTATAGGCAAACAAAATTTTCATCTAACAGATTAATTTATAACTTTTAAATTACTCATTTATTTTTGTACTTGGACGTAAAATGATTGTAAGTGTGTCATTCTAATTAATTAAAATTGAGATAGTCAGAACATGGTTCATTAGATATCTACCAAATTTTTCGTTTCAGGTATATTACAGTTTTTTTTGGATGTATGGTAATATGATTTTTTGTACATATTTGTTACTAATATTAGGTTTAAGTTTACTAACAATGATTGATCCAAGTTGGTCTTAAATAAAGAATTTATAATGGTAATATTATGTCCAGTTGACACTTTAATCTCCAGTGCAAATTGAACCCGACAAAATGCTCTCAGCAGAGTTAAGAAAGTCAGTAGGTATATTGCCAAAGTATGTTCATTCCCGTAGCCGTGGTAGCCCAACGGTATGGCCTGTGGCCTCTCACACAGAGCGTCGTGGGTTCCAATCCCGAAGCTCTGAATTTTTTGGAATTCATGTGCGAAATCGAGTTTGATATTTACCACAAGCTATTCAGTGACGGAAAACATTTTGAGCAAACCTGCACACAGCGACGAAGTAATTTAATGTTGTATGTGAAGTTTCTAATTCGCACTGCCCGCGTGTATATTATAGTCTAAGCCCTCTTATGGTGAGAAGAGCCATGTGCCCCAGCAATGGGACATAATGAGGCTGGATAATTTTAATTATATTATGTTATTCCCATGTCTTGACCAAGCGCCTCTCATTCCTTCACATCTCAAGACTAGCTGCAACATTACCTCTCCCAAGATGACCGATATGTTCGGTTGACATACCAAATGACAATCATCGTGTAATGGTCTTAACGCTTTGCTGCCCCTCGAATTATCTCAGACCAATGCCCCTGCGGTCCCTTACAGAACCAAAAAGGCCTAACATCCGTAAGTTTCCTACAGATATGAGTCTTTTTAGTTCGGCACGGCAGTGTGCCCTGGCACATGACAGCTTACGGTGCGGTACTCGTATGTCCGACACTTCCGCGTAATTTTCTTATTGTTACGGTAGTTAATGGTGACTGCTCGGATCACGGCGCTGGAGCTTCGTCGCAACGGAATTCAAATTGCTAATGCTCATGTAAAAATACCTACAGCGTCCATACAATTGTGCAATATCTACAGCGGGCCATGCAAGTACAAGTCCTAGTGACATTTTTACATGCGCTCCGCGAAGAGTTACCACATTCTTCTTTTCAATAAAAAAAAAATCTAAATTAAAAACGTTGTTTGTGTAAATAGGATCTGACGAGCATTTTTGCACGTCTTTATCGAGTCTACCAGCGCTTCGGAAGCTACGATGTCAGAGCTGAGATCTACGATCTATGTCTGATCTGAGAGCTACGATGTCACACAGACATAGTCGATTACATGAAACTTATAACATCGACCTTTTTTCACCCACACTGCGTCTACCCAGTGCTATTTTAACCACCCAATTAGCTCTGATTTACAACCCCATATACTTATGTATGAGAAGCATACAAAGTACAAAACGTTGTGAAAACTTTCAAATATTTCCGATAACTTTCGTACGCAATTTTCATGGCTTATTTCATTTGCTTCTTGTAGGTAATGCATAGATGAGAAGAAAATCACATTTATCAAATTATAATTAAGAACTATTAAAATGATCCAACCGCATAATGAAACAGTCTTTCATACTTTTGCAAACATATAACACAAGAACACCTTATGCGGTACATGGCATTAAACAGCTCGTTTGATGCCATGTACACCATCCTATTATATTCTATCAAGCCACTACGTGTCACGATAACTTTGATAGTTCAAACAAACAACCTAAATTAGGGGATGTTCGAAACTGCAAAAAAACTTGTTAACAAATTAATTAAACACAGGAAACAGAAATCAAACATGGTGTGCCAACACGGCGTTTCCTTTGACCACGTTAATGGAACCTTTATAGCGCTATCACGAGATGAGGCGACGATTGTCACTCTTATCAAGCTGGTAAATATTCTACGCGTTTGCTTGAGTAGGAGGTCGGGGGAAAGGATGTAAGGACAATTTGGGGAAAATACAGAGTGCATGTTACATTACATTAGTGTTACATTAGTTTAATATCAAAAAATATCATAAAAGATTTTTACAGTTCGGATGTTTCTATTGTTTATAATTGCACTGTCAAAGTAAAATTTTTTCACAATCAGGTAATTAAAGAGGTGAAAACTTTTGTCATTGAAAATTTATCATTAACATTGTGATCTCAAGCGACATTTTATGTCTTTAAACAGACATTAAACCACAGTTTATATTTAAGTCTGCACAAAGCAAACAATTTACATGTAACGCCTCTTTGTAATAGAGTTAGTTTTTTTTTATTTTTATTAGGCATACCTAATAATAATATTTATTCCAAAATTGTCACGCAAACCTTTGAACTGAAAAATTTAAAACTTCTCTTACGTCCTTTTTGTAGGTGCCATTAATTATGTTTATTCAAATACCGTATAAACCCGAAGACCTGTGTCCGTCCTGATTACAGCAAGATAACGTATTTATCTTGAGCCATTCTTGTTTGCTGTATCACGGTATTTATACAGCATTCGTGTGTATTCCGACAACTCAATTGTTATAGGACGTAAGTGACGGTATTGGCTGGTGATTTACGGGGCTTATGTCTCTTTAGATTTAATTATAAGTGTTGATTAAGTGATGGCCAAGATTGGGCTTAAGCTGGCCATAGTAGCCATCGGCTCGGGCAGACGCCATCTGCCGGTCAGCTGGAAAACTGTGGATGAGATTGACAGGATCAGACAAACTAGCGTGAAAATGTAGAGGCATTCGCTCAGAAATGGGTAGATGTGGGCTGATGTGGCTGAGGTGTCTGATTTCTATTTAATAGAACTGGGCATGTTAAGGGCTTTGGGACTATCAAAACTTTTTTAAGGATCCTGAGCTGTTTTAGGTTTTAAAAGCCATAATTAAATTATTGACTGCTACTGATAAATGCTGATGGCCAGTCGGTTCCTCAATACTAAATTAGGGTGATCTTCATACAATTTTTTTTTTGTCAAGTCTAGGTCACTTTGTTTTGTCCATTTTTCCTGAAAGTAGAAAAAGAGCTCATTAGATAAGAAAGCGTTAAGCAAAACAAAAAACTAGACAAGGGATTTTTTCAAAACGTGAACCCATTTATGCGTAGGTAATTTGTTGTTTAAACAAATAGATGTACAAATAACACGGAAGTTTTTAACTAATATAATAATATAATACAAAAGACTGCCGCTTGAGTCATTTTGCCACTATTTGATGGCTAAGACTTTAATTACAATAAGCGTTGATTGCGCAATGTGTGTACGATTTACCGTCGCGTCTCGAAATGATCTCAACTAAATGATAGGGTACATTTGACGAATGTGTAACAAAACAGGTGACGTAATATTGTGTATTTCTTACACTATAAATATCAGTAAACTTCTCTGATCCAATTAAAACGTGTTGCAACAAGTTATAACCGTATAGTTCATTATAAAGCCAGTAAAATTTACAGATGTAATACGTTTACTTTGTCCTATTGATTTTTTTTTCAAATCCGTTGTTGTCACCTAAAATGACATAATAATGTCTTACAGTTCGCGGCAAATAATGTGACAAATAATTCGGGGACTGTATCATCAAACTACGGCCGTGAATTGCTAAACTACATTTTTTTTTAAGTTTACGTTCAAGTATTTATTTATTTGTATTTCTAGAATGAAAAAATAAAATAAAAAAAACCGTTTTTGAAAAAAATATTTAAAGAGCATTCGCTAAGACACTTGTTACAAACTGCGTCAGTCAACGGACGTCTTGTTTACACTAGATTGTCCACCGACTTACCTGCAGTACAGCAATCATCAAAATAAATAATGAAATAAGTGTATAAAGCTCAGTACTTAGAGCCGTATTTTTTCTTTGATTCTAAAAACATGGTTAAAGCCACCCATCGACAATTAACAAGAAAGTCACAGTAAAAGATGCACTAAAAACCGCCACGCTCCGAATCTGTCACGCTCAGCATCACAGCGCCCAAAACAATATCAACATTAATTCGGCACGGGACTCGGGGAAAGTTGTATTTATCAAATATAATTTATGTCCACCATTGTACGTCGGAAGCGTGGGCCGGGACGTTTATCGTTATCCAAAAAGTCCAATAAAACAACCCCACGGTCAAGACCATTAGCAGTCAACCGTGATTTTGCCATAAACTTAATTATTATTCACGATTTTTTCTAGATCCATCTATCAATAGTAATCTGCGTCGTTTTGTATCGAGGGCGATTTGTGATAGGGGATGGTGTGGAGTCGATTTTTTTTGTTAGAATTTTTTTTTATTGTTCGTTTTCACTTGAAATTTTTTTGTTGAGCTTTATAGGTGTTACAAACGTGTAAAAAACTAAAATTGTTTGCAGTCATCAGGCTTTACCATAAATACGTGCTACTAAGATTGGAATATCTTAGTTTTAGTAACTTGTTAGTTACAAAAAACTACTTTAATACCATTTATTTCATTACCTACTTATGAACTTAATGATAAAGTTTTCTTATCCTACAAGGAAGGAAAACGAACAATCACCATCACCAGGAGTCATAGACATCGGTAGTACTAGTTGGAGTGCAGACGTGCCGTCACCAACCTTGAGGCCAGACCTATTTGAGCCAGATCTATTACCTCTTGCATCTATAATGGTACCGGCTGTCATACCCTCCGCAACGGCACGCAACAGTGCATTACTACTTTTTGGCAGAATTTACAGGCAAGGTGGTGGTAGCAATTCAATGATCCGTGCGTAAGATCTTACGTTCTAGACAAAAATAAAAACGAAACCCATCGAAATTCATCCTATTTTTTTAGCCGTGAACAAAATATCGGCTCCATTCCTTTCCTGTGCCAAGCCCTCGGCAATAGGTCGTGTGGGCCCCACATCGGTCAGCGCTGGTACCACTTGGGTCGTGGCACCGTTGGTAGTAGCGACCGCCAAGTTCAAACGTACAGCAGCTAAATATCAAAATGTCACGAAGACTGTTTCATATCACAGCCCAGTTAGGTTATTATACACAACGTATTTTTTTGGCAAAAAATATGTAAAAAGCATTTCACAGATTGCAAGGCCGGGTGTTTGTTACACACTAATAATTATTATACATATTATGTGTGTATTTTGTATCGTGCAGTATGACTTTTTATTGCACATAAAACAAATTACAGGATAATAGCTTCTATTACAATGATGAACTTATCCCCGAGGGGATGACCTTTTCACTTTTCACCATTTCACTCAGCATTTCCACTTTTTTCTTTTCCTTCTCTTTTCACGCTTCAACCACTTTCAACGCGTTCAACGCGACAATGTTATGGCAACCTAAAATCAATACCGCTTAACATAATTAAGTCAATCGCAACTTATTTAATTGCATTAGAATACCCATAATTCCGACTTGGGGTAAACAAGGACTGTCCATCACACTTACCCGTCAAAGTTTGAAGTCCAAATCAATTTACTGCTCTGGTTTAACTCTTAATGTAATAACTCGATTCGGTTGACACTTCTGATTGACCTAAAATTTTGAGTTATTTACAACGAAAGTGCTTAGGTATTTGTTTTGATTGAGTAGTTAAATATCTAGGCTTTACATTTAAATAATATATTGTTATAATAATCGCGCGCCAGTTTTTCCAAATTGGTTAAGCAGAGCTACAAAACTATGTAACCACTTTCTGAATACTTTTTAGGTTTAAAATCTGATAAAAGAGGCATAATAGTGACAAATTACTAGCCTGTCGCTTAAAGTATACTTTAACGTATTTCCCTAGTTGCCTTTTACGACATCCACGGAAAAAATGGAGAGGTGTTATTCGAAACCCGGCATCATCATTCATTATTTTATCAAACTTGAAAAAAAGGGGCTGATAATCGAACTCATTGGTAACAAAAACGAGTAGAAGTTCAGTACCTACATGTTTTTGATTTTTTTGCCGTTATTATTTTCGTTGACTACTCGTAAGTAGATAGATGTTTGATAGCCTTCAAAATGAAATATTAGTTGCCTTAAGTCTAGACTAAAAAACTTTCCGAGCCACCTAAAACATACCACCATTTTCGTTATCTTCGACAGTCAACAAAACCGTTGATGACCATCCATCTACCTATTTACATACCTATCACCAAACAAGTGTCCCATTGTAAAAACATTCACACAGAAAATCAACCGGAAAACCCAACAAAACTTACTCAAAAACCATCCTTACCACACAATTTTACGTTCCAATATCCTATGCCTAATTACGAAAAACGCTAACAGAAACAAGTTACAAAATGGCACCTTACAACGTATGTATAGGGTTCATTATTTTGCTACCGTAGTAAAAACAATAAGGCACCCTATATGCAACCCGCACGTCCTCTTTAGATTAGATAAGAAGTGAAATGAAAAGGTGACACGAATGTGAGCTAATGATACCGGTTACCGGTTACCGGTACGCGGACCGGTAATTAATTTGATAACATACCAGTCTTATGGAAGCCGATAGCCGATTAAGTATCAGTACACTGGGTAGCCAAAAATACGGATCGGTTGATCAAGAATATTCTGGATTATTCAGCACAAAACAAATGAACGCGATTTGGGTTCGATTCAAATTGCTGAAATATATTCTAGATGTTATTTGTGTGTAAATCTATTGAGAATAATGAAAGTACTACAGAATTCATTGTACTTATTTGTATTACATTCTGTTATCTTTTTATTGTACATATTTAGTTTTTCTACTTAATATGTTTTTATATTGTTTTTTTTTTCAGAAATGTTGGTGTGAATTGAGAATACGACGGCGAAAGTAGATCAATAACAAAATACATGCAATCACGCCTATCCCAAATGAGGTAGGCAGAGCACACGAAAACTATGACTACTTCATGACCTTCAGCATAATTTTGGATTTTAAACTGATAAAAGAAGTAGTACATAATAATACTGACAGGTTGGTAGCCTGTCCCCTAAAGCATACTTAAACGCCTTTGTCGCCTTTTCCAAATCCAATTTAAAAATCAAGAGCTGTTGTTGTAATCCAACATCACATGAATACTAGGTTAAAATCCAAGGGTATAATGCCTGGCTGGTTGCATATCTTTGCAGACCAAAAAAAAAAACTTCGATCCGTTTTTATTCCACGGATTATACTTAGGTACATAGTCATTTGTTTAAAAACTGAAGTCTCTTGCTTTGAAGTTGAGAGTTCATTGACCGCCAATTTCAGGTTTCAAAAAACATCTACAGCCTCAAACTAACCTATTCTACCTATGCAAAGTTCCCAGAACGGCCGGCCTGAAGATTACATAATGATCCCCTTGATGCCACGCGCGGGAGTAGAGATGCGCAAGCGCTTGCAATGGACAAGTCTTTAAATAAAAGTTTATTTTACAAGGTTTTTAGTACAGTCATTTATAGTCAGTTATTTATAGATTTTGATGTGCACTTTCCGAATTTCAACTTTGTCACCTCGTATTTTTGCCTCTCACGCCACCATAATCGAAAAATGACACGCAAAAGCAGTTTTTTGACAATATCTCCTGTCTGACTCATTTTAAGATAAAAACAGTTAGGTACATACCTATAAAATAAAATTAGCAACACTTGTGTACAATTTGTGTATTATAATGTTTTTCATAAAGTCAATAGTTTTAGCGTACGAGCGCCACAAAGTCGAGAGAGCCTTACGATATCCACGGAAGAAATGGAGAGGTCTTATTCTAAGGTGTATACCCTACGGTATGCTGTATGTATGCATGCAAAATCAAGCTAAAGTATAACATTTTTAATGCAGGCCACATTCACCGTAAATATACCCATCTCTCCCACACGGTCCCGTCTCCCGTGCCTAATTGCAAATTGCGTGGACGCACGCGCTAATGTGTCATAATATGTCGAACGGCCATGTGATCGCGGCGGCGGCCATCTTTCCGGGACCTGGTTGACCCTGGCAATAACAGGAAGACTGGTGGGATCCAGCGTGTTCTTAGCTTGGCGACTATCTGAACAGTAAAATCTAGTGAAATCCAGGCTAAATAACGTCGTGCTGGGCTTGTGACTCTCAGTATGAGAAGGTTTCAGCTGCAGTGTCCACTTGGCCTCAGTGCGGATTCAACTTCGCACTCAAATTTTTTGTAGTTTTTCCTTACGATCTTGTTCTTCACTTAATGACGTGGTAAATATCTACATTTATATATTATCTTGTTCTTCGAGATCGTAAGAGAACAAGCTGCTAAAAAGAGGTGCGAAGTGAAATCCGCACTGAGCCCGCGTGGGGACCGCAGCAACCTTAATACAGTTTTTCCCTTACGATCTTCTTTAGCGAATAACGTGAATATCTAACCCAATTTCACAAATAAAAGGAAGGAAGGTCTTAAAGGAAGCCTGGGATTCGAACCCACAAGTCTGCATGAGAGGTCAAACCAGTAGTTACCACAGCGAACAGAAAGAAGTGGGACGAAACTTCATGGCTTGAATTAAAAGCGTAAATAAGCGTAAGTAAAAATAAGTAATAACTGTGTTTTGCTACTGCATTCATTGTTTTAAGTGTAATAAAGAATTTTACCATAAAGTACAATACAATGACTACAATGGTATTGGCATTGGAGTACACGAGTTCTTGAGTAGAGACCGTAGATCGGAAAACGTGGCGCAGAATATCCTTAGACTCGGTGGAGTGATGATCTTCGCAAGGCAGCTAGCAAGACCAGGATGAGTGTCCGAGGATCATGCTCAGTGGCCTGCCATGGGAGAGCTACAAGTCCAGCCGTGGACTAGCATAGATTGCTGATTATGATGATGATTTACAAACGCAGCACTGGTAAATTATAATAGTTTAAGAAACTTTAATCGTTGATCGAAATTAATGGAAACGTATTTTATTTACCTAAATATGGATAGTTCGGAAGTATCTATCAGCTGCAAAATTTATGTTAAACGCAGCTTTGCTATAAAAATTGTTTAAAATCCCCATAAAGCTAATATTTGCATAAATTTGATACACCCATCATAAGCTACTGGTATTCTTTGGCGGCGCACGTTCTCAAAAATACAAAGAAAACCGCCGACAGATTCATCATTTTCGAGATGGTTGCACGAAATTTAACACTGTTATTCTGAGTTGGCCAAAATTTAATGCCATTATTTGGCCGAGATTTGTTAAGGCATTCGCTGTCCGCTAAGCAAACACGGGTGCTAGGTTTGGACGAAATTCTTCCCGCTTCGTTTACCGCTTTGAAAAGACTTTTGAATTCGGAACCGACTTCGAGTTACCGACAAAAAAATGACGATTGCTCTCTTCTGAACTCTAAAAGAACGGCGTAAGAGCTCTTAGACGTTTCTTCAACGGAAGAATGGAAAATTAAAGTAGATAAAAAAATATTAATCATGTGTGCACCGCTGTACGGTAGCCGAATTATTTGTGGGCGGTTTACCTTCCTTTAGAATCTGACCCCGAAAATATGTGATGCGGGCGAATTTGAGCAAAAAACTGTTAAGTAAATGAATGTAGGTACTTTTTTAACGTTCTCTAACCCAGGTTTAGACCACTGGATATAAATTGAGCTTTCAACCGTAAAATTGGAATTCGGAGAGATTTATTACCAATGAAATTAAATTATAGGATTAAACTACGTTTTAGACATAGCAACTGGACAATAGGTACTCGTGCTGATTAATAACCGACACAATATACGATCTAATTGTGATAAAATTGAAAACTGTAGGTACGGCTGTATTTTTTTACTGCTAAATAATACACACAAATCTAAAACAGTTAACAAAAGTAATACATATGTCATTTTACGCACAAATGAAATCTAAAAAAAATGGCATGCGTTCCACGCAAGTATATTCACGCAAACAACGGCCACTCCAGACCAAAAGGCAGCACGTGTCGATGTGGCTTAATCCGTAGCTTTGCGTTATAATCCGACCACCGGCGAACAAGCGACCACCATTATACCACCACTCCACACTAAAACGACGTATCTCACTCCCTTTGATACTACACATACGCCCTTTTCAACCCGCAGACTCGCTAGAGTTCCAAATCAAAAAAGGCTTAACTCGTGCACCTATCTTACAAAACTTAGGACGTTTTAACTTTAACATGTATAAAATACTCTATTATTATTGTAGAATAGAACATAGGTGCTCTCATTATTTCTCACCATAAAATCAGGACCACCTACGTTAATTTTTTGCACTCTTTATACGTAATGATGCATTCGTGGATTTTGCCAGCTTTGGGCGCTTTGTTAGATACTTAAGTACGTATAGGTTGAATGCCTGGGCCAGGCAATGGCATAATCTTGAAGAATTGACCTATTTTCGTGAATGAACAATGGG
Source organism: Adoxophyes honmai (assembly GCA_005406045.1). Taxonomy (NCBI): domain Eukaryota; kingdom Metazoa; phylum Arthropoda; class Insecta; order Lepidoptera; family Tortricidae; genus Adoxophyes; species Adoxophyes honmai. The sequence goes on from BHDV01011522.1 coordinate 30,285, forward strand.
TCTAATGTCCCACATGTTATTCGGTTTTATTGCCGAGTACTGTCCACTGAAGCGAAGCGTTGAATTATAGGCGTCACAGACTGTAACAAGCTCTTCGAATGTTGTCTCACGAACTGGACTGAATGTACTTGTTTATTTATTGTTTTTCTATACTTGACGATACTTGGATGATCCAGTAGTATTACATCTAGTTACACACACATTCCTGGTATTTTTGGGCAACTATCCGAGTATTTCAACCGTCTCACTCATATAACTACATTTTATATGAAACTTCTGCTGATTTTAATGTCGTTTTTGACTATTTGTTACCGCTCTTGTTTCTATAATAGATAACTAAACGACTGCAACGAGTTATTCTTCCATTTTTACAGAAAAGTGTCCAGATTAATAACTGTTGAAAGCCTAGGTTAAATGCTGTTTAATAAAATTTGCCGAATACTTAATTTAGCTGGAGAAATAGCTTACATCCCTACTTTAAGTATTTCATAGTAAATTATAAAAGCACTGATCGAGTTAGTTACTACAATTTAGTTATAAGGAACACTAGCATATTTTAATGAAACGTAAACAAGTGAAATCACTAATGTTACCTCTTAAGTAGCACAGTTACTAAAAATATCCCATGGACAAGCTCTTCGCTATATTGTTTTTGCGGCAAAGTCAGTTCAGTACATATTCGACAGGTCTGAGCAAAGAAAAATAAAAAATATCAAAAAATAAACTGTTGTATAACTCTAGAGTTACTTCTATAATATTGCTATAAATTCGGGAGGTCTGTTACGCCCAGTCAGACTTCGTTCTGCAAAATCCTGCTTATTATTTCGTCATATCACAGCTAATGACTTGTCCGAGGCAACAATGGCCCTAATGCCGTTGTTCACTCGGCCGGACACCGATGCGTATTGATGATGCGCCAGAAGACGATTAGTTTCCATCTGTTATGAAGCTTTCCTGCCCCTCAGGAAATTTAATCAAATCTTTTCTATCGTGGGATTGTGAGGTCACAGACTGATGATTCGTTAACGGGTCATAAGTTTTGCTCATATTACGAGAATTATGCTCCTTATTAGATTATTAAGTGATTTAAAACAACACACACGGACAGAGACATGCCATTCAACTTAGTTGTAGTGACAAAATCTTTTGATATATAAACAAAAAAATGTGTTTCATTCGCGAAAGTAGAGTAATGAGATAGATGAAATCGAGACAATACTCTCGGGGCATCTATCCGCGTTTTACTCTAAGGTATATTTTAAGCGATAGGCTAGCAACGCGTCACTATAGTACCTGTAACTTAAAACCTAAAAAAATGTCCTAGAAGTGAAAATTAACGGATTACTCACGTTGTATATACCGAGATTAGCTCGACATGTTTCGGATCAATCCGTGATCCATCATCTGGAGAGCTAATCTCGGTATATACAACGTGAGTAATCCGTTAATTTTCACTATGAGTGAGTCTCACGGTAGTTTTATGTGTAAAAATGTCCTAGAAGTGGCAAAATAGTCATGGTTGTGTCTATATTTCTATGTAGCATTTTCATGTGTATTGCCTACCTCATTTGGGAATACAGGCGTGATGTAAGGTAAACGTCCTCATGCTCGACACTGACCCAATACTTGGCACTTGCAACTTTATGTCATAGTAAGACAGGTGACAGATGGGTGTCAACTACTGGGCGTTGAGGCGTCGAGCATTGGCACTTTTACTTTTACCTTATGACTGTATGTTTGTCAACCTTTTAGAAACATTAGTTTTCGTACGTTGTGTTTTGTTTTCCGCCTCAATTTTAATGGGTTTACCTATCAACACCAGAAGCAGGTTAATGAACGCGTACTTGTATTCTAAGCCTGTTACGGTTGACTCGCCGTGAGCCAAATGCATGGCTAATGATTAAAACGACACATCCTTGCGACAAGTCTACACCTCTACCCCGTTTTGCCATCGTTAGACGCATTTATGTTCCTACAGTCATAGCGAATAAACGAGTTTCAAATAGCGATACTAAACTTGTCGATCATCTGTCATAATACATTGCGTAACAGACCCCGGCGATAATTTAAAGAAGTATACATTAGAAGTTCTGGAATTTATAGTGTTTTTAATTTTTTGTTTAAAAAAATCAACTTTTTTTTTTCTTACCTCGATAGATGCTATTTTATTTTACGAACGCAGGACGCAGTCTTTAGAAGTTAAAATTTTGTCATCACCTAAGTATACTTATGCTTATAGAAATAAGCAAATAAACACTTTATTGCAAAAAAATATGAAACAAAAAAATACAAACAAGAAGGCGCTATTATCTTTAAAGGGATCTCTTCCACCCAACCTTAGAGAGACAAACAGAGATTATAGAGAGAGAGAAAATGTCGCAAAGAACTAAACAGCTCTCACAATCGCTCGTGCCGGGTTTCGGCATCCCTTGTGATGTTAATTCAAGTGTTGCAAGCAACCGCAGACTAATTGCGTCCATCCTTGCTCTGGCGCTATGTAAGGCCTACTGCACAGGCTGCACTTTCATATTATAACTTTCTTTGAATTTTTTTTACAAAGTTATTGGTAACCGTTACCGATTAATACCTCTACATTTTCAGTGGATGTCGTAAGAGGGGACTAAGGATAAGGTTAAGATAAGCAAGAGGCATCAGACTAGCAACTTGTCTGTTTTCAAACCTAACATTTAGGCTAGAAGTGGCTACAAAGCATGAAATGGTTATGTCTTTGTCTGTGTTATTTTTCGTGTGCTCTGGCTACCCCATTTGGGACATAGCCGTGATTGGATGTATGCATGTATGTTGAGTGAAAATTTTTGCAGTTTGTATTCGAGCTCGAATATCACAGAAGTCACGCAGAGACTTACATTACGCAGACGTGTACTCAAAGTTAAATAGAGTCAATTTCCTTTGATTTTTTAGACTTGTAGCAACAATGTGGAAGCAGCCTAGCCTAGCGTTCATGTCCGGACACAGCAAAATTGAAATTAAAACCTAAGCCGTGGAGACAGGCAATCACGACGAGATTGCACTTGTGTAAGCCTTAATACCCCAGCTAATCTGAGCATTGGGTCATCCATGCGGTCACATAAGTGATGGTTGGCGTCCACCAAGATAGCTTTTAAAAGTAAAAAAAGATACCATAAAAAATATAATTACGTCGACAAAGCGGGTGGGTGATATCTCTGTTGAAAGTGTATTAAGACATTTGTTTTACACAGGTCGAACTGCTTGCCTGTTTGCTATAGACGTGGTAAAAGTAATTTGCTGTACCACTAATGTACAAAATAAAACAAGGATCAAAAGTTGAAGGGCATTTGACATTCGAATCTGGAGAGTGCAAGTCTTTAGCCAAATTTGATTAAGAGTAGTTTTTGATAACTTTAAGAGACATGATTATGTAAGATAGATAGGTAATAATGAAAATTAATTAAACAGAAATAAATTTATGCATAATCATTGTTAGTAGGGAAAATGTTTTTTTATTTTATTAAATTGGTAATAATTTTGTCACTGTCGCACTTATTAAATTTTTTAAACTATTTCCTCTATGTTGCGCATGAACGCGTAACGATCAAAATTGTGATATGGTGTGGGATTATCGTGCAGTTTTTGCAAAAATATGCTGGTCATTGCAAAATCCCTGTAAACTGTTAAAGAAACGGCAATAACTTTAAAATCCTTACCAATATATAAATGTGAAAGTGTGTTTGTTTGTTTGTTTGTTTGTCCGTCTTTCACAGCTAAACGGAGCGATGGATTGACGTGATTTTTTAGGTAGAGATAGTTTAGGGCACGAAGAGTGACATAGGCTACTTTTTATCCCGGAAAAAAATGATGTTTCCGAGGGAAAACAAAAATATAGTTTGCTTGATAGATCGATATCGATCGATGATAGATCGATATCAATCGATAACCGATCGATAGATGATAGATCGATGGCGCCGTGTGTCGTTTGAAACGAGAAGTTTTCTTATAGTTGTGCTTTATACCGCAATATAACCGAGTTCCACGCGGGCGGAGCCGCGGGCGGAAAGCTAGTGATGACATTAGTATAACAGATTAACAACTCAAAAGAAAATCATACGAGTAAGTCTAAGATAAACAGTGCACGTTGCTAAGCAAGCCAGAATTTTTCTACACAATCAGTAGATTGCAGTAGCTGCAATATCCAAATACTTTTTCACAAGCGATAAATATTTGAACTGTAATGAAAATTAATTAGTAAGATATCGACGAGTATGTATGATGAGAGGGATGAATGTGAATGAAGCGAGTGAAGTTTGTCTGTGTGCTCTGTCGTCTCTGCTTACCCCGCGGGATTGAGCTTATACCTGTGACAGTGATTCATAGAAGTAGATTGACAATAAAAACATGCCCAAGGCGGGTAATAGTCATAGGTCAATAGTACCTATTCTTAAATATACAGAAAAACCATAGAATCCATCCAATCCAAAAACCATCACTCCCGTTCCTGGTGGATTCTCTAAAGAACCGCAGTGTACAAGCATAAGTAGTTAATCCACCACGTAGACCTTTCGAAATCTTCCACGGAATGTCTACGCTCTAGCAACAAACCTTCAAGCAATGACATGAGCTAAAACAAATGACAGATGTAGAAAACAATCTCTGTTGTCAGTGATATCATCGGACTGTGTAACCAGAGTTATCGGCGCGTATTTGTTCTAGGATACGGTGACCGCGACGACTGATACTCGGAGAAAAGCTGGGCTGTAAATTTATCTGCGTCTCGGAGGTTAGGGCGCGGACTTGGTGGTTATACGAGCGGATTTTTACAAATAAATGAAATGAGTAAATATCTCAGGACAATTTATACCAATTGACCTAGCTCCATACTAAACAACGCGTATTCTATAGGAGTGCCTATGTCTACAACACCACCATTACAACGGATAACCATACCTAACATAGTAATCACCCAAAACTCGACATACATTTGAATTCGTGGTATTTAAATCGCCTCCGAACGGGAATCGAACTCGGGACTTCTAGCCTTATAGTAAGTAAGTAAAAAACTCTTTATTGTACAAAAAAGAAATAAAAGACTACATATTGCCATCTATTGTCTCTGCGTAAATAGGAGTTTTGGCTCAAATTAGGATGTTTGGATGTTGATGATATTTTTAGTTTTTAAAATGGGAAAATCTGTACCTAACATCTGGTGGTTGCCTTTCTAGTAACTAGAAATCACTGCTTGCTAAGATTATTTATCCATTTCAAATAGCCCCTTTAGAGCACCTTTACAAGTCTCGTCTCGAGTCTGCTATTATAAACTTGAATTTTAGTTTCACAAGGTCACAACGTTACAGGTACAATAGGGCTAAACACTAACAACGTTCGCCACATCTAATATTTAGCAAATGGATAACACATATTTATAGTCAAATATCGTAAGTGCATATATCATTTAGTCGGTCAATGTCAGATTTAGGATTAGGTACACCTCTTAATTTCTTACGTGGTTGTTAGGTATAAGAGGCGACAAAGGGTGGTTGACTAAGATAGGTAGGTATTGTTGATGATAAGTTGCACACATACTTACCTACAATGTTGTATAAGTACCAATGTTATTTTAAAACTCTACATGACTGGCCCCGCTCCGCTCAGTTCCTACGTCCTTCCCGCTGGTAGTTTCCAGTCTTATTTAATACTAGACCAAATATTAGCTCACGCCATCACCTTTGGACCACACACAATAGTCAAGAATGTCTTATTCTTGTAACATGAAAATTACGTTATGCTTGCATACTAGTACCGAAATTAACTAAATGTTTGGTTGGACAGATTTGGCACAACAAATAATGTTGATACTTTCGTTCCATTACGTGACATATTCTATGACGTAATAATAAAAGAATATAATGTTCAACGATCTTTCTTCGGTTTTCAGTCCCCAGGCACAATATCAGCCTAAGAGACCTCTATTTATCATTTTTCCTAAATATACGAATACACAGATGAATCTTTATGATGGACATAGGTACCTGAGAAACAATACTACAAATAGATTATTGTAGTCCAACAACTTCATGCTATTATACGGACGTCAACAGGGTCTGCAAGAGTAACATTGAGCGTCACCAAGACGTCCTATCTCGCCCTCATCAAAAGCCTCTGGATCACATACGATGTTGTCGAACTATAGACACGAGTTCAGGTATCCAATAGTTTTTTTTCTTTTTTGAACACCAAACCCACCGATAGGGTCCGGCTGGCGCCCTACTGTCATCTCCATTGCAAAGGAGCTTAGGTAATTTGGTAAATTCTATTAAATAAGCCACAAAAACATTTGTTAGTGCTTCATGTTCACGTAAGTCTTGTTACTATAGTTACTATTGCATTTCTACAACAATTTAAAGTTTTTTGTAACCATTTTAAAACTGCAATAATGGTTATACTCTATGACCGAGTCACACCTATTTATAAATAGTTTTTATTGTTAGGTGAAAAACCAAAGTAATCTTAAAGGAAACACAAGGCTTTTGTTATTACAGGTAAGCGAGTGATTTATTGACAGAACGATTATTTCATCAACCGGCGTAAGCCCGGCTTAAGGAAATGAGTATCACTTTTGGATCATAAACGTCGCGCCATAGAGTTTTTCAGGTGATTATGCGGTAGTTTTAATTGTGATTTGAAAATAGTTAAAAGCATCAACGTCGTTCGTTTATATTACATCATCAAAGTACGATAAAAAGGCTAGTTGTGAATCGATCTTGACATTTGATATTTTTTTATTGGTTGGTCCAATATTGTATTTAATTTAACCATTAGAAAAAAATATACACAAGGAAGGACGTGTATTTTATTTACTTCTTTAAAACTCATTAATCTCATTAATACATAGCAGCTAAAGCATCGAAAAAAAACGAAACATACGAGTAGTAGCTACGTAATTTGCAGCAGGAGTAGGTATATCATGTTTGTCTTGAAAATATTAGTAACAGTTTTATAGCGATCCTTGAAAGCCTTTTGAAGACGGAACATAAAAACCAGAAGTACTACTACCTACCACAGCAATCACATAGATTTGACCAAACTTCCAAATTTAAGGGCTATCAAAGCCAAAGTTGCGGTCGGACCATCAGGCCGCCTATCATGTCCAGACGTGCCATACCAAATCAGAATAACGCATGCTGTATGCGGTCGGTTTCTCTTCGTGAGAACGCCATCTTGGTTAGGGTTGCTAGGTTAAGAATTGCAAAAATCTTATTGTTTTAGAAACCTTCGCGTTTTACTTTGGTCATGGGGTTCGTGGGGACTGAAAGAGATAGTCCTAATTTTTTTGTCTAGTACTAGTCCTTAACTAGTATTAGTACTTTAGTCCTAAAAGTCTCGGGTTTAGATGAAAAGTTTCCAAGTAAAAAACGAAGCGAGAGCTTACCCCCACTACTTAAATTCTTGCTTCATTAATTACCGAGAAAACCAACAACCTCTAATTATTTTAAAAAATATTTCTGAATTAATGTATAATATAATGCACCGTAATAATGAGGAAGTATAAACATTCTCCAAGCGGAATTAGCCTAGTGTTAGGAACTTTTCACACACTGTCGCTTTTCTTCACACTCTTCATATAGAAAAATTCCTTTACTAAAATCGTCCTTAAACCAAATAATCTGAGAAAGCGGGTAACCCTGATCGTGCCTCGGTTCGTAGTAATTGATGTCAAGAGTTTGTGGTGCGATGAAGTCCAAGTAAATGAACTGTTAGACAATTGTTATAACGGAAGACTTGCGGCTGAGAGAAAACGTTTTGTCGAGGATCTCTAGTGGTGAGCCGACACGCGAGCCTTGGTGGAGGAAAAATTGCAACAGCAATCATGGAAGCGCTTGGTTTTAATACCATGTCGGTGATAAAGATGTCGTTTGATCTGAAACATACTCTTTGGAGTCCTTTCATTTTGAATACCTGGGCATTCTCGCACATCCAATCATCTCATTCATCTGAACACGTGAAATAGTTATGATTTTGGCTGTGTAGCGTTTGGTGTGCTCTGACTACCCCATTTAAGAATACAGGCGTGAAGTATGTATGACTTATTTCAGGCCAACTGCGCGTCTACCGATGCGTTATGTTACTTACTTTGTGATGTGTGATGACTGTTGTGATTTGCCTGTGATTTGAACCCACAGCTCCGTGCATAGTTATCGAGATAAATTGATTTGCCTGTGGTGTCGCAAGATATTTATATTATGCGGTTTGACACTAGCGGAAACAGTTAGCACGAACACTGCTTTTCATTATGTTCAATAACAAGACTATAATTTAAAATAAAATGCTGTATTAATTTACATTAATTTTATTGTACATAGACGGAACTAAACGGTATACAACCTTTGCCTCATTTGACATTCATTAAAAAAATATTTGAGAAGGATTTGAGCAATCTAAGGTTGACATTTTGATGACTCTCGATACATTAGCACCTACGATAGAAGTATTGGGCAGTAAAGGAGTACAGCTAAATTAATCAAAAACAACTAATTGTCGTATGATTTTGGTCTCTAAATCGTTTTGTGATCTTTTTTATTTTGTGTTATAGATAATTATGTCGGTGTTTGATTGACGTTTCTCACATTCTGTCATTTTTATTATTAAGTGGGTACTATTATTTTTAAATGACATTTTACTTGACGTTTTGAAGACCTTTTTGTGAACTTCGTATGTTTCAATGACATAAACGTATGTGAATTCTTATTGAAAAATAAAATTCTATGTATCTTTCTATTTTCTAACCAGACTAGGCCAATTATCGTCTTAATACTTCTTTAAAAAGGTACATTTTAGACTAGAGAAGTTTGTGAAATTGTTTCAAGTGTATACGTAGATGATGCTCTGCCTATTAGATATAAATCCAAGATGGCCTCGGCCAAGCATGACCACTGGCGCCGTGACTGCGGTCAGGCAACATGCGCATGACTCACGCATAATTACAACTTTAAATGCACGTGGTTGCGTGCTTATTTCGTTAACTGTAAGGTCAAAAATCGGAAAAAGACGATTGTGTGATTTAAAAGTTATTCGCTTGTTTTATGTCAAATTTGGTCTGAGGTGTTTGTCGTGCTTTATCATTTTCTGCAACATGACTTTAATAAGTATTGTGTCTGTGTGTATTCTTGTACTTTTTAAAAGTTTATCACGATTTCAAACAAAAATGTCACTACAAGCTTATTCATACAGTCCACTTAGACTAACAGTTCATTAAACACTTGTAAACTGCTTTTATTCACTTAAAAGTGAAAGAACTGTCCACCAAAAAAAGGGTCAACAAACGCAAAAACCACGGTCAAATCTTGTTAGAAAAATAAAGACCAATTGTTTCGCACTTCAACAACTGTCTCCATAAATAACTTTACTACTGTTTAATTGTCAGTCAAAACAACAACAAAGATAAGTGTCCCAAAACAATTATGCAGCAATTACAAAACTCCGGGAGTCCACAAAAAAGGGATCGATGTCCAAACTAATGTTTCCGACCCAAACATTATTTGTCACAAATCGATTGTCCTTTTTTTGTGCGCTACGGTCAGGCTTCGAATTTTACAAGTAAAATGTTACCACAGGTTATAAAAAAGAATGGAAACGGTTGCGTATTCTGTGGAGGCTCGCGTCGACTGTCCGAACTTTTTCTAATCTGTGGCTCTCAAAGGGTAGCTCCGGAATAGTAGTTAGTAGCGACCGCAAATTTGTCAGACCACCTTGCAGCAAGAAATTTATGGTCCTAAAAGCCAGGAAGAGGACGTAAGCCGTGCCGTTGCATAATCGCCGTAATTTACGGCTGCTTTTGTTGACTTTCTTGCGCTTTGCCGTTTTTTATTGCTGGATTAAATTAGGCTACAAGTAATGCACATTTTTTGTGATTCTTGCTGCTGATGTTCAGGAAGATTTGAACTTTTGAACTTTATCCTCATTTGGAAAATAACAAATTCAGGAACATTTAAGTAGACATCGAAAGCGATCTCATCGCCAGAAGTTACTGGAAAAATACTTAGTAAAATATTATTAAAAGATCGTTCTTTTAATTTTGGTAGAATATCCATTGGAAGCAAATTACGGGTATCGATTTCTTCCCATTCGGACGGCAAGTTTAGTATCTCAATTAATTCACCAAGATCAGAGAATCGGAAGCGCGTATTATACAATAGATGAAAAAACATCAAGTCTATCTCCAAAATCGATCACGCCCATGGAAAATCGTGAGATTCGTATTCAGAATCTGCACGTGAGCTGTCGATCGGCACTCGTATTAGAGAGAGGAAATCCGGAGGCATTGTTGTATCCAACACTTATGCACTTTACCTGACCGGCGAATAAAGGACCCGCCAGAATAGGCCTGCGGTAGCGTTTTTTTCTTAATTACATGGTGTCAGGACCTTCCTGGCTGGAATTAAAAAATGCAGCAAAAAAATTCAAATTTTCGAACCGAAAAAAGAACATGCAAATCAGTGCAACGGTTGCGATATTGTTCGAGACTGGTTTTCGCGCGTAAAAAACGGTACTTTAATTTTCTCACGTTAGCGTTTTTTTAAGGAAATTTCTAATGACGGTTTAATTTGAAGAACCCTTTGGGGTTTGATGTCTGCGGATTGTTTTTTCTGATTTCATTGTTTACAAAAATAACGTCTCGTAACACGGTTGTCGCAAAAAATAATTACCGCGCTGATTTATGCACTTTAGCGTTGCATAATGTTTTTCTTTAACGGAAGATGCTTGCTTACAAAAAAAGCTTTGCATGCTATTGTTTGTATCAAATACTAAAGGTGTATGATCTTTACTTGTCTTGCATTTTTTCTACCTTATTTATCTTATAATTATTTTCGATAGCATATTAAATATGTACATACAATATACTACTAACAAAACTTCTATAGCCAAAAATTAGTTACGGTAACTTTTAAACAGTTAATGTTTCAAATGTAACGCAGTTCTTAATATAAAAATACGTATCAAGGTTTTTGACCAAATTGACCAAGACAATTCGTAGTTACTTTACAAAAAGAACCTACTTCAATAAGACGCAATAGACGACGGCTTTATCTATACCTGCATTCGTTTTAATCAATGGTCTTAATTTCGCAAAAAAAAAACACCATAGCGGCACATCCTTACTTCCATTTTTTAAGCATGACATTGACAAACAAAAGACGACCGCATCCTCTTTTGTGCAGCCAAAGAAATAAATTAAACTATCCTTAGGGGAGATAACTGTACCGTTAATTCTAATACACGAAAAAAACGGTAAAAAAAGTGTGGGAACTGGGCTCCTAAAAAGTATAGGACAGGATGTCCCGGTAAGTGTAAATATGTGACTTGTCATAAGACGGGGAGAAATTTTATAACCTGATATATGACTGTGATTTATTATATTGGGAGACTTAATTAGGTTTATGCTGGCCCTAAGTTTTTTTTAGGGTTTCAAGTCATTAAATATGAAACTGTGAAATTCCAAATTAGTAAACAGAACCCGAAAACAGTTTTAAAAAAAAATAACTGTAATTTTTTTTATTAAAAATCAAAATCAATTTTTTAAAAATAAATAAATTTAGCCCACTTGCCTGCTTATTAAATACCTAAAACAAAAAACGTTTATGTAAAATTTTCCGCTGTTCTCATAGCTTTTATTAATTACGTGATTACCTTGGTGTTTCTTATAAATTTAGTACCAAATTTAAACATAGGCCCTTGTCTAACGGACCGCACTAAAGAATGAAGCCGGAAGCTGGCTGTTTACTTCCGGCTACAAAAAGCTCAGAAAACAAAATCTCGCCGAAGGAAATTTATTAAAAAGCTCTATAGAGGGATATGTGTTTAAAAGCTGCGGTGCTCAAACTTTTACTAATTAAATTTGATTATTCAAGCTGTAAGTAGTTTATCTTTCCCATGTTTTAAGTTTATCAGTTTTGTCAAAAACAAATCTGTAATGAACAATGTAAATTGTGACATAATTATGTAAAGCCCGTCACACATTAAGCAGATACGGTAAGATATCTGTTACAGAACATATATCTATCAATATCGCTCCCTATACAATTCAATGAGCTAACATACACTGCGCAGATTTACCGTCAGGTATTTTTTGACACCGACATATGGAAATATGGCATTTATACGCAGATAAAATATTATCGTATATGCGTAGTCTGTGACGGGCTTAACTCACAAACGTGTCAATTTGGCAAATGTTTCGATTTTTATGAATTTTATTGTAGTAAAGTAAACATTGTCATCTTCAAAGGTAAATCACATTTGTATTCCCAAACGGGGTAGGCAGAACAGACGAAACAATACGTATACAAAACCATATTCCATCTCTATAGCCACTTTTAACATAGTTTTAGTTTTAAAGTTAAGTAAATAAAAGAGATAGGTACTTAATTACTATAATTATCACTAGATAGTTATGGTAATTAAGTAGGTATAGTAATTATAGTGATAGGTTGCTTGTCGCCTAAACCTATTTTTCTTAGAAAAAAAAAGAAAAATCGCAAAATTATAACGAACGTTTTTTTCATCTCCTTTGACAACCACCGTAAGGCGTGCTCCGATCGACCCCTCGTTTTTTCCAAACATCCTGAGGATCGTACTGTTTATAAAAACATATGCACATTTTTTAAGCATCGCCAAGGTGCAAGTATTGTGCACGGGACATGTTTTTAATAATTCTTTGAGTGCGTTTTTTATGTGCGAGTCTGTTTTTTGAGTTTTCTCACGCAGTTCTATTGAATGTCTGATCTGTGGGTAGATACATCTGTGCTTTGTTGGTCTTCGATTGAAGTGGATGGAGGGATGAGATGATTAGATACTTGTGAAAAATATTGCGAAATTTTCGAGGTAGACCGCTCCAGAACTTTCTAACCATAAGATTAGTCACAATAGTACTATTTACATGTACATAGAGCAGGAGTACCGTTTGTGGCCACTGTACCATTTGTGGCCATTTTTTTGTTTAAATAAACAATAAAACTAAATTATATTAACAAAACATTAAAATTTCGATTAAATTTCAAATTAATTGATGGAAATATAATAGAAATATGGTTTTAGTATTGTGTTTTTTTTTTAATTAATTAAAATGTCAGCTGGCCAAAAATAGTGCTAAGGTGGCCACAAACGGTAGGCCTAACTCCTGGCCTAATTAAGTAATTCGTAAGGATGAGAATGGGAAAATAATTTAAAATTCACGATTTTAATGTTGTTTGATAAAAATACTTATCTACTTTAAACATAAAGCTACTGTGAGAAATACGAATAGTGAAAAACACGGATAACTCACATCTGAAATCGAGTTTAGCTCGACGTGTGTCTAGGGGCCGCAGCGGCTGCTATTAAATGCGTGGAGTTAAACTCAATTTAAAACTTGTGTTACGTATCTGTATTTTCCATTATAAACATTCGTCAAATTTATTTTGAATAGCTATTACATTATGTTAAAAGCTACGTTTATCGTAATTTTATTAGTTGGAAAATTTCAGTAATATTTTTGTTTTGTTTTGTAACCGTTTTATCGTCTGCTAGTTTTTCAATGTATCCAAATTCAACCCTCGAACGTACAAAAACCCAGCATCCATTTTCTTCCAAAAAAACTCGGCGGTAATAGTCACTCGTTGTCGTTGCACAGTTGCATAAATTTAAATACCTAACCCCGCATATTCATTACGCCATAAAAACGGTAATTTAATATAAACTAGACGAAAATCCGGCCAATGGAGAGACAAAAAATTACAAAAACATGGGGGCTACCGAAAACAAAAAAATTAAAAGGGGTGAGAAAAAACAATGACAAAAAGTGGCCGTTATCGTTAGCTAACCGGTGTCGGGGACAAGCGGTTAATTTAATTTAATTGAATTTATAGCACTTTTAATATTTAAATTTAGCTTTAAGCGTCTAATTTACAACAAACATGTAATTACGATGTTAAAAGTTTAGAATCATTGCTTAATTTATGCAAAAAATCAAAGTGGACACTTATTTGAGTTTACTTTTTTTAATGAAGATCAAAATCTATTGAGAAGTTGCTATTATGTCAACTACAACACATATAATCCAAATTAAAAGCTTTCTACTTCTGAAAGTAGATAATTATACCTATGTACTTCCTCAAAGCAAAGCCTACTAAAAATATTTTATTTTAAGCACATCAAATCAGTTGAACCGTGTGGCACCTATCAGGTTTAGAATAATATTATATAAAGTTCTCCATTTCCTCTATGAATATCGTACGAGGTGACTAAGCAAATATAGGTTTAGCGACAGGCTAGTAACTTGTCACTACAGGTAGGTACTTCTTCCATTTGTTTTCAAACCTAAAATTTATACTAGAAGTGGCTACGAAGCATGACATGATTACCGTTTTTTCTATGTAGCGTTTCGTGTGCTCTGCCTAGCTCATTGGGATCACAAGCGTTAATACAGGGTGCTTCGGGAGGAAACCGCATAACTTTACCACCGTGTTCCTGACCATATTTAGAAACTATAATGTCATATTATAATGTAAGCTGAATTCGGCTTAGTTTGCCAGTAATTAACGTTTGCAAACGGATCTTTTCACTGTATTTTACTTGAAAATTATTTATTTTTGACAAGAAATGTCTTTGTGACTCTGCCAGCGCGTTTGTGCGTTGCTAGCCCCAGTTACTGGTGAACCAATATCAATTTATTGAGTTTGTATGAAAAGTAAAAAAAAAAAAAAGTCATATTTCGACCTATGTTCATATAACATTTTTTAATTGTTATGACCTCAGCTATACGCTGGTGAAGTTATGCGGTTTCCTCGTGAAGCACCCTGTATAGATGCAAAGTGATGCTTGTCTGGTTTCATCACCTCAGAGAATGACACGATCTTCGCGCTGAAAATCGACAATCGCCGATACAATGCATCCCTTTCACTTCCCAGATGTGTCAATTGAGCCATCTGGCCATTGTTTATAATCTCGTCTTATAATTGAAATGATTCGTGACTGAATTATTTATAGATGGCAAAATGAAAGTCTGATTTGTTTTGTTTTGTGTACGATAACTCTTGCCTTTTATATTTGAAGGTTACACAGAAACTTTAATGTCAGATACATACGTAAATCACGCCTGCATTCTCAAATAGGGTAGGCAAACCACACTGAACGTTACATAGATAAAACCATGACTATCTCGCGTTCCGTTACCACTTTCAGCATATTTTTTATTTTTTTAGTTTAGAGGTACAGCAATAGTGACAGTTTGCTTGCCTGTCGCCTAAAATGTACCGCAACCAGGGAATGCAATCCCGATCCCGCGAGATCTCGATCTCGCGAGATCTCGTGTAATTTTTCGAGATCAATCCCGACGCGTCATATGACGAGATCCCGTTCGAGATTGACGGGATTGGGCGGCAAGTGTGGAGGAACAAGGGGGCAATTTTTGCAGTTTGCATATAATTGCTTCGCCGGCTTCGCCGCGCATTTACCAACCAGTGTCGAGTCGGAGAGAGCATTCTCAGCAATAACGGGGTACATTGCAACAGACATTAGATGCCGCTTAGCAGAGAACACTATTAATACCCTTTGTTTTTTAAGGAGTTACTTTCAAAATCACTCATAGTGCAGGTAACTACTTCCTAATTCTCTTGAAATAATAATGCTTATTGTTTTGATTACCTAATTTACCTATGTTAATTTCCTTAAAACTTGATAATTATTTAGTTGGTAAGATTAAAGAATAAAAGTTTTTATTTTCTTTTGAGTACCTAATATGTTATTTTAGTTAACCTCACTATCACAAACAAGCAGTTATTAGCTTTACAGTCATCCAAATTTAACATTTTTTTTATACTAGACTAGCTTTTGCCCGCGGCTCCGCTCGCGTTAATTTCGGGGTAGCACAGAAGAGATAGCCCATCCCATATACCAATTTATAGCTGTCTACATAGAAAATTACGGTATTCTCCACAAACTTCCACCTCTCACTTTAGTGAAATGGGGAGTTTTGAAGAGACAAAAAGTAGCCTATGTCACTCTCCATCCCTTCAACTATCTCCACCCAAAAATCACGTCACTACGTCGCTTCGTTTAGCTGTGAAAGACTGATAAACAAACAAACAAACACACTTTCCCATTTATAATATTAGTATGGATTTTAATTTATATCCCGTGTGGTGCCGGCTTAGAAAAACACCTCCCCCTTTCTTCCCGTGGGTGTCGTAAGAGTCGGCTCTGGGAAAGGGTTAGTGTATTGTGGGCGATGGGCTAGCAACCTGTCACTGCAATATCACGTTTAACCATCTGGTTACCCAGAATTTGCTAAACGTGGCACTGGATTTTTGAATTCATGTGCTCTGCCTGCCCCTCTTGGGAATATAGGCGTGAGAATATGTTATGTTATGTGTCTTAAGCTTACGTGGGGCTAGGAACCTGTCACTGCAGTATCACGTTTGATCATCTGGTTGCTCTGAAATCGCTAAACGTGGCACTGGATTTTTGAATTCATGTGCTCTGCCTACCCCTCTCGGGAATACAGGCGGAGGATATATGTATGTATGTGTATTTTAATTTTGCGCGCTATTCGAGGGCGTTTTAGTAAATAGTAAAAAGACAAATAATCTTCTTTGACGAATCAAAGCTGAAGAGTTTGTTTGTTTGTTTGAACGCGCTAATCTCAGGAACTATCGGTTCGAATTGAAAAATTATTTGTGTGTTGGATAGACCATTTATTGAGGAAGGCTTTAGGCTATTTAACATCACGCAGCGACTAATAGGAGCGAAGAAATGTTGGAAAATGTGGAAAAAACGGGGGGGAATAGTCACTCATCCACGCGGACGGAGTCGCGGGCACAGCTAGTTATTCATAAACCAACAATGAATCAAAACATCTAAACATCCAAATAGGTTTTATGTGGCTAAGTGGCTAGCTGGCTAGTGATAATATGCCGGCCGTAAATAATGTCAAAATTTGTCAGTTCATTTGACAGCCGCGTATCTTAGGGAATAAGGGTTAATTTATTAACGAAATGTAAGTAACTTTCGCCCAAACGACATTAGTGCTGAAATAATATAAAGTACCTATTTTGCTCGCAAAAAAGCGGGAGACGTATGAAAATCAGCGGCGCTTCCGTCGTTCTTGAGCTAAAGAGAGAAGATTTTAACAAAAACGCGTAAGATGTATGAAATATTGCGGCGCTTACTGTTTTTTGGAGTTGAAAAATTTGTATGGGTGAACGATTTTTTAGTTTTTTAGTATGTTACACTAATTTTTTCCACACTTTCTCATCTTACAAACCTTCCCTGAACTTCAACGAACATTTTAAAAAAAGAATTGGCCAAATCGGTTCGTGCGTTCTGGAGGTATTTCGTCAGGAAGGAAAACACGACTTATTTTTATATAGTAGACGAGATCGCGAAAATTCCGAGATCTCGCGAGATTGACTTTTCAAATCCCGCGAGATCTCGAATTTGCAATCTCGAGTCGAGATTGCATTCCCTAACCGCAACCTTTTTCCTTACTCACATCTTACGACAACCACGGGAGAAATAGAGAGATGCTATTCTAAACCAGACACCACACGAGCACGAGATACAATTCATTTCAACTTACCTAGTTTACTTGGCCATCTGAATTATCATCATCATCATCATCAGCCTATATACGTCCCACTGCAGGGCACAGGCCTCCTCTCAGTATGAGAGGGCTTGGGCGATAGTTCCCACGCGGGCCCAGTGCGGATTGGGAAATTAACACACAACACTGAATTACTTCGTCGCTGTGTGTAGGTTTCCTCACGATGTTTTCCTTCGCCGAATAGCTTGTGATAAATATCAAATTCGATATCGCACATAAATTCCGAAAAATTCAGCGGTGCGAGCCCGGGGTTTGAACCCACGATCCTCTGCTTGAGAGGCCACAGTTCGAACCGCTGGGCTACCACGGCTTGATCTAAATTATAAGAATGCATAATACAGCCGTTGCTCATTGTCCGTATTTATTTTCTTCCGAAACTGAACGTGGGTGGATAGGTAGATTTAAGAAACTACACCCCCAAAAGCCATTACGCTGACCTGGCTCCCTCCCGGCAGATGCAAAAACAAACCCGCTAACGAAGTGAATGTGACATAAATTATTTAAATATGACTTGTAATATTGTACGGGCATGACACATGATATGCATAAAAGGGTTTAAAAAAATCTGGGGTGTCGTTTTTTTCATCTGAGGGGTCATAATGCGACTGTTTGGCTAGCGTACGTTACGCCATTGAATCGGAACTAAGAGGTATTGAATATGTAAATTGACAAAGGATTTTTTCGCACGGTCATTTAGCTCTACGGTTATGACGGGACGGGGCTTAGAAGAATAATTCGCTTGATTGTAGGGCATTATTCTTCTGCAGAAGTAATTTTAAATTTTATACTGATACCTACAGATGCAAGCGTTAACAAAAAATGTTCGACACAGTGATACCCTTTTAAAACTAAATCAAAAACATTCAATTTAACAGAAGTCTATCTTATCTACAACTCCACAAATCAGCCAGTATTGTGTCTCAACAGATCATAAAACGACCCTCATCGTGAACTGTCCCGTCCGATGCACCCTTTGCCGTTTTTTATCAACCAACTTTGTCTATAAGACATGACGATGCCAAAAAATCGCCAGGTGGTGTTCGTAAAAAGTGTTCCTTTCAAATTGTCCTTTGGGACAAAGAATTCGCGTAATCCTTTAAGGGTACCTATTATCGGAGATTCGCGAGGCTTGCGTAACGCATGGGTCAATCTTTTGTTGGATAAAAATAAATTCTGGAAATTAAAAGTAATTGTTGATTTTAACGTCACGGTATCTTCAATACTGCGTGGGATCAGCTGAGTACATAGCGAACTTTTCGTTATAGTACTGGCAAGTTAGATGATAGTAAAAAAGTAGCCTAGTAAAATTTAAAAAGTATGTGGAATGATGTTCTCATGTTTAGATTGATCATCGATTGTTAACGATCGACTAACAAGATCCATGCAAAATTTACTCAGTTTAAAAACTTGCTCCAAATAAATATCATGTTCATTGGAGGAATACCGAAAGAAAAAATTTGCGTGAAGATGAAAATTCAGCAAATAAATAGATAGAACTAGAAATTTGTTGAACGCTGTTATAAAGTAATTCAAGTTCAAAACACGCTAACCCAAAAAACAAAAACTTTCCTAACCTAACCCACTGAAACTAAATCCAGAACGAAACAATGGACGCACACACGTGTCCTTATTATCGACCGCTACATGCGGGCTTTACCGACAGCTAACTCCCCCAACCTCGTATCTCCATTACTATTTAACTCCAGACTCAACTCTGTACAATAAAACACAGGGTTGGTTTTAGGGTTGTGGAAAGCTAAAAGGTACGAGGTTGCTAAGGGTTTGTGGGTGTAAATGAGTTATCTCGGTGACGTCACGGGACAATGCGTTTTTGTTTTAGCCGGGCGGCGGCCACGTCGAAAGCCGGGTCGCGTTCGCTGTGTTGTAAAAAAATAATGGTTCGAAAAGTCCCATTCTCCGCTACGGTTAAATCTGTACACATTATCAAGCAAAGGCGTCACTGTAAATAGTGATACCGTTTGTATTGAAAACGTTATAACCATTTTTCAGTTTTGCATTTGGATTCGTGGCAAAAAAACAATCTTTCTTCGTTAAAAGTCTATGTTTAAACAAAACGTAATACCTACTTATAGTTCTCACATAGTCTCTCAACTATATCGTATTTATGCGTCTATCAAATGTATGAAGGTATGTAAGTATTAATCGCTAAAAGGAGAATCTAATGACAATTTTGTTGTTTGAAGACTTAAATTGAGTGTTCAATTTAGAATGGACAACGTGAAAACCCGTAATAGATAGTCCCCGGCATCAAAATTGGTAATATTTTAAATAGTGGGAGTAAGTTTGGTAACCGTTTTTTCCATGGCAAAGCGATGCGTGAAGTTATCCCTACTACTTATTACCTTGTCAAATAATATTCCCAGGACTACCAGCGTGACGATAAAAGCGTGAACTATACGTTTCTACTCAAAGGTCCAAATTCTCCTTTTTCCCACGCGGCTAAAAAGCTCATCATTCTACCGGCGATCTAGAAGACACTCAGCGGCAGATGTGCCAAAAAATATAAAGAAACATTATAAAAATCATGAGAACCAAAGTAATCCTCACCTTATGACCCCAGGGCATTCGTCCAGGACCGTTAAAAAAATAAAAATAAATTACTCGGCCGAAGAAAAGAAACTATTGTTTGGTAAAAAATAAAAAACTCGAGGGTACTGTTATGCAATTTGAATAAGTGAAAAAATCTCTTGCGATTTTTTGAGGGGTGCGCGCACAAAAAAGTTACCCCACGGGCTTTGATTTTTTAGCGCGGACAGCAAGTAATATGCATGTTTCTTTATACAAATTGATTCTGGACGTAGTTTCTCACGATCTCTAGTCCTAGGCACATTGTGGCCGTCATAGTGATGGTCCCTTTGCATAGGTTTGTTATTATTTAAGCTGCAATGCTCGTATAATAGGTAAAAAAATACGTGACCAAGACATTTGCTAGGGATCACAGATAATGCAACGTTTGATAAATAACTTTTATTCGCTAATATTACACTGTAATTTAATAAAAATGTGCAATACAAAAGCGTGAGAGAGAAGTGGTGTGTTTTCCAACGAAGCATTATATGTATACGGTTACATATCTCATAGTACCTATGTCTTCTTTGTAGAAATAATCAATGAGCCTACTCAATAACGCACATAATGCTATTCACTTTTTACTGCTTATTAAATCAACACATCAACCACAAAAAATCTCATGAGGGCGCAAAACAATAAAGCAAAGCAACTCAATTTCCGTAATACGTCAAGAATAGTTTTCCATCTGGCCTCAACATTTTCAAGCATGGCATACAGCTAATGCCCGCATGGTTTGCTCAACGAGCACGCGCATGAGCCATTACGATAACACTGATAAGGTGGACACGGCGCAACCTATGGAATGACATTTGCCAATACTTAACCATTCAACGGCGGTTTTTGTGACGAATATATGGGTTAGTGATCCATTGCCTGTCACTAAAACTTTCTAGGCGTCTATGATAGCCACGCATCGCGTAATGTTGGGCAGAGAGTTACATCTGATTTTTTCTCTTGTGGATGTCGTAGAAGGCGCTAAGGGTTAACGTAAGGTGTG
Source organism: Adoxophyes honmai (assembly GCA_005406045.1). Taxonomy (NCBI): domain Eukaryota; kingdom Metazoa; phylum Arthropoda; class Insecta; order Lepidoptera; family Tortricidae; genus Adoxophyes; species Adoxophyes honmai. The sequence goes on from BHDV01011522.1 coordinate 51,485, forward strand.
TTCTAGGCAACAGGCTAACGATTTTGTACTTTTATTTAACCGTAAACCTAAAATTGTGCTAAAAATATCTCTACGCAACTCAAATAGTCCTGATTAGCCTACGTATTATTGTTTTGCCTGTGTTTACTGGATTTATGTTAGTCACGAAGCAATATAATGTAAAGCAGCAGGCAGCCAGGCACAATTTTTTAAAATTTTCTTCTGTTTTACAACATATTTTTGTCTTATTTTCAGGACAGCTGACATTAAAGGGTCTCTGACAATTACCACATTTTGTAAATTAGTGTCCAGTACGTCTAGCACATCACGCACTGTCACTGTATACCAAGAAAATCCAAAAATGGACGGATTATCTAAAGAAGAGACTAAAGTTATTAATGCTAAAAATGAAGAACAAATCACTTTCAGATGTAAATGGTAAACTTAAACCCATGTTCAGGTAAATTGTAATCCAAAGCATGCAGTAAACCACCGTTACAGTTCTGCCGTCATAGTGTAAAAAGCGACTTTTCGACAAAAGCAAGTTTCGAGAAAATCGCAAAAAACTAACTTTTTGCTATAGCTTTTGAACGGATGCATTTTTTCACTTAATTCTTTTAGTATGTGATAATTATAAGTGTTCACATTGTTAAAACATTTTTTGTGTAATTTTAACGCCAGTACTTTTTTTTTAAATGCGAAAAAAAGCTTTTAGCTTTGTAATCAGAACATAAATATTAATGTCATTTTAGCAAAAAGGCC
>BHDV01011522.1:56577-87101 GCA_005406045.1 Adoxophyes honmai
GTCGGAAACTTTCACGACGCACGTCGTGGATTTCCACGACAAAAATCGTGTCGCGCTCCGACACGACGTCGGTGCCCGGGTGCAGGGGTCGGAAAATCTCACGACGCGCGTCGTGGATTTTCACGGCAAAAATCGTGTCGGTTTACGACTACGACGTCGTGTCGTGGACATGTGGCCAGGCCCTATGTCGGTAACCAAGCTACTTATCGAAAAACGGGTTAGATAGGTCGACGCGGCTCTTTTTGCACATCACGAATATCTCAAAAAGTCATTTTTGACAAAATGTCGGAAAGTCGCTTTTTACACTATGACGGCAGAGTTGTCATTGGATCGAGTGTCATGTTACTCATTACATTATAGCGATAAACCTTCGCCAGTAAAAAATGTAAAAACTTTGAATACCTATCGCAGATGTTCCGGCCATTTTTTGTGCGTTTTATAGAAATGATTGAGGACCGTTAGTCGATTGTGTTGACAGATGTGAAGCGTGAAGTGGGTAGATTTATTTTATAAGTTCACTATCCCGGCGAACCTCGTTCCACTTTGGCAATTTTTCCCAAAATTCACAAATTTTCTCACAATGAAAGCCCTCCTTGGACTTTCACTAATATGTCAAGACTGAAATTCGACAAATCGGTCCATCCGTTCGAGAGTTTATATGTATTATTTATTTTTCCATCACCTCTACTACACCCCGGTTGCAGTACTGAAGTAACGATTATATTTTGACAACACATGGTTTAGGTACTCAAAAAATGTATCGAAAACATAACAGTATGATTTACCGCGCACTCTCTTAATTAAATCATTAACGAAATAATGAACTCTTCGAATTCAAATTAACTATCCGCCCACAGAAAAATCAGTACGCAAAATTAAGTGAATCAACGATCTACAAACGCCATGACTCACGCGCAGTGGGCGGGACGCGCCGGCGCAGACGGAAGTACCAACTCATTGAAGAATATCGATACAATAGGGAATTATAGTAATTGTAAGAGTAAAATCTATTTTCGATCGCAGGCACATGCGTTGGGAGAATGTACCAATAGTATTTAACAGTTACCACCTTTAGCATAATTTTAGGTTTAACACGTTAGGTACCTGTGTAGTAGAACTGACAATAAAAAAATAACTCCAGGTCATCGCGTATTATTTTAAATTGAATCAATCAGGGATAGAATAATTTGATAAAGAGTCCACAGGCGCCTCATACACAATCTTCTTTATCATCCGTACTTTCTTCTTTATCTGTGTCTGTACGGTACGTGCAAGAAAGTGAAAAAGGTCTATCTCACACAGTCGTACAAACTTTAATCAGCTCAGAAATTACAAAAGGTAATGTACCTAGCATGTTTTAAAAAAAAGGTAAAAGTACTACGTGCATCTGTTGTGTAGGTACTGGCATATCATTAGTGCCTCAAATTGCAACACATATTTTATGTTGTGATGCATCCACCGGTAACGTGATAAATGAAGAGAAGAGATATACCTAACAGTGACAGGTTGCTAGCCTCTCCCCTAAATCTTAACTTCCTCAATCACCTCTTATGACATCTAATGGTCCTCTTTGTCCTGAACCACCTCAGACTTCTCGATCAACTCCGAAACCAAGTCAAGTCAAGTTCTGACGGCCGGATAGCCCAGCGGTTAGAGAACCTGACTGTTAAGCTTAAGGCCCCGGGTTCGATCCCCGGTCGGGGCAGATGTTTGTATGATGAATATGAATGTTTGCTTTCGAGTCTTGGATGTTTATCTACATATAAGTAAGTTTATCGGTTGTCTAGTACCCATAACACAGGCATTAAATTGCCTACTTTTGGTCTAGGTGATTGGTGTAAAAATTGTCCAATGATATTTAAGTCGTCTCATCGTCTATTCCTGGAATAGACTCACCCACAGTAACCATCAGGGCCTAATGATTAGGCAGATACGGCGGTAGCTAAAGTCCTGAACGAAATACTCACGTTTTAAATGGAGTTTCAATCCCAGGAACAGACCGGTAGCGCGGAGTGCGCGTCTGGCAGCAGCCGCGGTTCCTAGAATATGAGTTACAGACTAGTCCCAAACTAGTCGAGCTAAACTCGATTCAAGACTTGTGTAATCCGTATTTTTATTACATACATACATCATGCCTGTAATCCCAAATGGGATAGGCAGAGCACACGAAACGCTACATAGACAAAACCATCAACATTTCACGCTTCGTATTTTTTACTACAACCCAATCTTATAAGAACTGTGATACTACGTTGATGATTTGCGTTTCTGCACAACATTACGCAGTTATCTTTAAAAATTGTGTCGAATCGGGAATATTAAGAAGAAACAATAATGGGTTAAACATCGTATAATAACATTGTATTGTGGGCGATGGGCTAGCAACCTATCACTGCAATGTCACGTTTAACCATCTGGTTACCCTGAAATTGCTAAACGTGGCACTGGATTTTTGAATTCATGTGCTCTGCCTACCCCTCTTGGGAATACAGGCGTGAAAATATGTATGTATGTACATCGTATAATCCCTCAGGAGTTGAATCATCTGTGTTTTCCAATCAAATCTTATTAGAACTGCGCCACTAATCTTATAAGGCCCACCGTTAACCTTTAGGCCGTTCAGCATGCATAATAATATCGGTCAAGGCGGCCGTCCAGACAAACCTAATGAGTTAATCCTGCCCACACCCGTTATTGTTCTCTGTCAGTCTTATATATCTGCATCATAATATGAATAATTGTTGCCAACATACTTTACAACCAGCAAGAGGCAGGGACAAACGAAAATCACCACTAATATAAAGCTATAAAGATCCGCGAAGGAATTCTAGGAGAGTAGAATTAGTAATTAGGAATTTGTTACCGACTTATTTTTGCGGGTAAGCAACGCAAAAATCATACTAAAATGTCACTTGAGTGTGAGGAAGAAGGATCGCGAGTAATTTTACTAAAAGCAAAGATAAGTTTGTTAGCGGTTTGTAATTGCATATGGGCTCATTGTCAGTCCGATTTGCATGAAATATGAAAGTATGGCGTACTATAGAGATGGTATTGACGTGGATAATAAATTCGTTAATGGCTGACAGGCTTTGGTTAATCGGTAATTTGAATAACAATTAACGTGGGTGCTTAGTAAGAAGTATAAAAGTGTATGTATCAGTTGACCGCATTATGTTGAGCAGGATAACAATAATGTTAACGATGAGGTACATACATACGCATATAATTATATTAATCATAATAATCACGCCTGTGTTCCCAAATGGGGTAGACAGAGCACACGAAACGTGACATAGACAAAACCGTGATTATGACTATATCACACTTTGCAGCCACTTCTAGCATAGTTTTAGGTTTGCAAAGATGGAAGAGGTACAGTAGTGACAGATTGCTAGCCTGTCGCCTAAAACATACCTAAACCTATTTCCTTAGTCGCCTCTTACGACATCCACGGAAGAAATGGAGAGGTGTTATTCTATCCCGACACCACACGGCAACATACGCCGCCTACATTCCTAAATGGGGTAGGCAGACGACATGAAGCGCTACATAGACAAAACTAACTATTTCACACTTTCAGCATATTCCACTCACTGACGTTTACTCTAAATATTATAAAGAGGAAAACTTTGTTTGTTTGTAATGAATAGGCTCAGAAACATACGACCCCAAAATCCGAAATTTACGCGAACGAAGTCGCGGGCGGAAAGCTAGTAGTATCTATAGTGGATCAGGAATCAATCAGCTCAAGTGTTCCAACGATTTTTTAATTACTTTGTATCTTCCGTCCCAATTAAATGGAAAGCTAATCAACGTTAAACAATGACTAATAAACTGCCTGCGAGCTTCCCGATTAGACACTACATTGTGGTTTTATGAGGCTATTAGAAAGATCATTGGTTTACGATCCAGATTATTTACATTGAAATTCGTTAGATAGGTAAACAATCACGCCTATGATCCCTAATGGGCCAGGCAGAGTACGCGAAATGTGACGAACAAAAGCATAACATGGATAATTTTAGGTTTAAAAATTTATGCAAAAAGTGCACTATTTAGTGACAGGTTGCTAGCCTGTTGTCTAAAGCATACCTAAACCGATTTCTATAGTCGTTTCTTTAGAGTCTACACCTATGTATGTACTTGTATTTACGACCTATAATTCTAATCAGATTGTGAATCTTATTAGATTCTGAACTTGATTATTCTTATTATTCCTACTTTTCTTATGGTGTTCTTAAGAAATGCATTTTCCTTCCTCTGCATTTCTTTCAAGAATTTTATAAAAAACTATTAAGGAAAGTAAATAAGAAAATCAATGTACTTAGGTATCTATATTTTACCTTTCTCTACGTCCCCCGATTAATCGAAGACAGCTGGACCGATTCGATTTATTTTGCGTACGAGTAGATAGAGTATCCAATTGGTCCCATTGACGCCAACCGGGGTCCAGTGAGGGGTTCCCCCCATTGGATTTGGACCCCCAATTGTTGATAGCACGGTTACATCGCGCCTGTATTCTCAAACGGGATAGACAGAGCACGTAAAATGTTTCACGTTTCTTGGCCACTTTCGGCATATTTTTTAGGTTTAAATTTTGACAGAAGAGGTGTAACAGTGACATGTTGCTAGACTGTCTAAAACATACCTCAACTTTACTTGAGTCGCTAAAAAAAACAGAGGAATGTTACAAAATCGTCACCAACAGGGTGTTTTACAAAATTTCAGTGGCAAACTTGACAGCTGAAACGCCATTAATATTGGCATAGTTCTCGCGTCGCTAAGTGGATCGCGTATCAGCGCGGGCAGCGTCGCACAACAATTGCCGGCAATAGGGTAATTGCCGGCCGACGGCACCAATGGTCGCACCATTATCATTGCACTGGCGGACAATGAAACGTACCTTTGACAAGATCAAATTACGTTTGTCATAAGTTGTTGTGATGAACTTCTATGAAAATTCCACTGTTGAATCTTAGCATCTTTATAGACCAAAGTCAGAAGACGAATTAAGTTAAATTACCTATATGAAAGAGAAAGAGAAAAAAATCATAACGTTTATTCGGAATAATATCACTCCACTACTTACGTGGATTTGTGGCAAACCTAAAAATTTGCTAGATGTGGCTACAGGAGTGAAATGGTAATTTACGTCTCTGTAACGTTTTCTGTTCTCTGCCTACCCCATTTGGGAATCCGGGTGTGTTGTGTGTGTGTGTGTTGACAAATCAAATAAAAACAACCGTAAGTGTTTAGTTATTTTCTATCCACATAGTTTGTGTTTTGTTTGTGTTTTGTTTGACACTTATGAAACTTTTATATTATTATGCTGTAATCGAATCTTTAGTCAATAAGCTATCACTATATTTATTTATCACTTTAAATATTAAAAAACAAGAAAAGTTTTTATTTCGTTTTAAGTCACAGAATCAAAGTATAAATTCAATACCTCAAGACCGTCTTAACGCGGTTTATACAATGCAAAACAAATATTATTAATGAATTCTACAAATCAAAACAGATCCTTGCCTGCAAGGTCTTTAAAGCAGTATTTATTTAAAGTGTGTATCCTTAATTTTATCGGGTGTCCCGCAGTGCAGTGGCCGGCACGCGTGATAAGGATGTCCCGGCGGAACCGGCGGCAACCTGGATTGGTGTCATCGTCACGTCACAGCTTTGAAGACCTGAAGGATACACGGGGCCATCAGACTCTGGTCAGTATTTGAGATTTTTTATACCACAAGAGCAGAGTCGAGAGTGCTTGAGTGGAGACCACGGACAAGCAAGCGCAGCGTAGGACGTCCACCTACAAGATGGACAGACTAAATAAAGGTCGCCGGAAACGTTTGATGCAAATCGCTTCCAAAAGATATGGTCATCATGCCGACTGTTATTTATAGGCCATTTTATTTATCAATGCTATGAAGCTGGTTCCTCATAAATCTAGTTTATGTTTATCACTAAATACCGGCCATAACTGCTTACTTCTTACATTTGGCCAAACAAACTATCTCCATAAGGGAACGTGCATAAAATGCGAGGAAGTGGCTTAGGCCGGGTCATTTGTAATGATAACCCCCAACCCCGGCACTACATCATGTGCACCTATTGATTGTTTCCCTTGATTAATGCCTGATTTACGCTTGTTAAGCCGCATTCACATTTGTCTTGTTGTGTTGGGTGTCATACATTTCAGTTAACAGTCGCAACAAATGTGAACGAGACTTAATAAAATGTGTGAAACCAACTTCTGCTGCGTTACAAAATAATTCGATAGACAAGTGTGAATGCGGCTTTTCCATTTTATTGATTGTGCTGATAAGGCGAGAACGTACCTATAAACAAAACTCGAAATCTTAGGTAATGTTTCAAGAAAAGTAGTGTACTTTTTTTATCTTTACATCTCACAATGTATACAATGAGCTGTAAACGGGCTAATAATAATACCATTGAACAATAACCCCCATCACCTCCAAATTAGGTAATTTAATGCCTGTGCTCTGGGTACTGAGCGACGCGACCGGGAATCGAACCCGTCGCCTAAAGCTTCACGGTCAGGTTATCTTTATCTAACCACTGATCTATCCGGCTATCAAACCGTATTGATTTTATTAAATGCTTTTAGAACTTTTCCAGCTGCTAAGGACTAAGGAAATAGTATGGTTCAGTCCACAAGCTAGCCTGTTTTATTTATCTATTAAAATTTTACATACTCCATTTGAGAATACACGCGTAAATTTTGAATGCAACTGCGTACTTATCGACGTTTTATTGATCTCATGGAGTAACACATCGGTACGTGTTTTATCAGCTTCGCGCACGTGTAAAACACCAGCTACCGATTTTGGAGGGTCAATTTCCTATGTGATTCAATTACGTGCCCTCCGAAGCGACGTAAGCCGCTAATCCCTCTCCATCACAATTAATATCCCATCCGATAAGCCGCCGGATAAAAAACTGAAGATAGTGTTATTTGGATTCTGGACTAAAGTCGGATTAAAACACTTCTGATAGCAAACGAAACAGCTACAATTTTCATTACAAGTCTTTTCGCTATACGTCTACAACGCGAGATAGAAATCGCGTGCGAGATAGCACTGTCTAACTATGAAGAGTCAGATACGATAGGCGACAAGCTAGCAATCTTTTACTCATAAGAGTATAACTAATAAATGTATAAACCTCTTAACTGAAAATGTAAAAATAGAGGCCTCCCGTGACCAGAGGGGTGGCCATTATTTCGCCCAGCGAATCAGCATTGCCATACAACGTGGCAATGCTGCCAGCCTTCTGGGCACCCTCCCTATTGGCGGCGATTTGGGAGAAATTTTTTATCTTTAATATTAGTTTTAAATTTAATTTTAGTTTTAGTTAAGTTTGTTTTTAGTGCCTACTTTGATGTATGACAGCGAGAGTTGGGTGTGGCAGAAGAGACATAAAAGTAGAGTGAATGCGGTTGAGATGCGTTCTTTGCGTAGCATGAGTGGTATAAAACTTACTGATAGGGTGCGTAATAGCGTGATTAGAGAGAAGTGTGGTCTGAAAGAGAATATTATTACAAGGGTAGAGAAAGGTATGCTGCGTTGGTTTGGGCACGTGGAGAGAATGGATGAATCAAGGATATGTAAGCAGATTTACAATGGAAGTGTGTTAGGGCAAGGCGGTCGAGGGCGCCCTCGAAAAACGTATATCGACCAGATCGGCGATGTACTAAACAAAGCCCAAATAAGGAGTACCCGAAACCGTCGAGCGTGTATGACAAGAGTGATGAATGTGAGTGAAGCGAGAGAAGTATGTCAGAATAGATGCGAATGGCGCTCTGTTGTCTCTGCCTACCCCGCAGGGAATAAGGCGTGATGGTTATGTATGTATGTATGTATGTTTTTAGTGTAAGATATTTAAAAAATAGCTTGACATATTTATGAAACGTGAAATAGTGGCACAGCACATCAAACGCTATTATAGACAAAAGTCTATAATAGCGTTTGATGTGCTGTGCCTACCTCTTTTGTGAACGCAGGCTTGATGTTTGATAGATTATATCGCGCGCGATTCGTCTCGCGTTGTACTATATCGGCTGACTTTTTGCATGTTTACTTGCATCACATTCATTCACTCGCTCTCACACCAAAATTTTAGTGAAATTCAACACTACACCAAATAATTACCAAATAATTTAGGTACCGTCATGAAATTGAAATCCTCCTAACAAATATTTTTTTGTCGTAGTGACATCGTGATGTAAGTACCTACAAGGAAAAACCGATACGACGCTTGTTTTAAAAAGATCCATTATAAATAAGGAACACTGTTTTTTTAAATTTAACTTTTTTTAAGTAACTGCTCTTTTGTCAATTAGTAAAGAGAAAGAAATTATCCAGTCCACGTAATTATTTTACGCTTAATCCAACAGTAGTTTATTTATAACCCCTTACTAAATTAGACTGCCATTAAAAATAAAAGATTCCCCAATTTAGCACAAAACGCAGTAAAATCGCATTAGAAATGGAGCATAAAGCGCCTTATAAGTCGCGCATGCGTACTGCCTAATGAAAACGTACGACTCCTTGATAACCCTGTTATGGAAACGGAACCCTGTGCTCCCACAAATTGGCCCAGGGAACCCTAATTCATGGTCATTGTGTACCCTTTGTAAGGTGTTACATTGTCATATTAAAATTTGAAATTATTACACGTTGTATTGAATAATGAGTTGGGTGTACAGGTCAGGATATCTCGAGACTTAAAAGGTATAAAAGACTTTTGGGCGTGAATTCGTTGCGTCCTTTTGGAGCTGAAGAATTTTTTCGGTCGAGCGGCCATTTTGAAATAATTTTAATAATGATTACTCAGCTTTGGTGTACAGCTTCATTTCCCCAAATGGGGGTCGAAGAGTAGGTAGGTATATGATACGGAAACAAATCCACGATTATTTTAAGTTCGGTAGTCAAGTCTTTTTTGCTCTATTTTTTGCAAATTTATGACACGATATCATAAATTAGGTACATACTTACAATAACATGAAATCAAGAGTACCTAATATGCGATAATTACATTATAACCTAGTGGTTATAAGTAATTGGATATAGTTATCACATCAAGTACTTTTTTATATTGTTTAGTAATTTAACTACGACATTATCATAGACACGTATAAATGCATTATAAAATTATCTCGTTGATCCCTAAATTGCTGCTTCTCTTTACAAGGTTGGCTGGGAGAGATCTCTTTGGGATAAGTCCACCTTTGCACTTTGTACTTTTAATTTGCGACTTATCTGTACCCTTTTTTGCGCAGTAAAAAGGTTTTTTTTTCTCTTTACTTAAATCGCAACCGAAGAACCTTCCAACGATTGGCTTCCCTGTCTCTAGATAACTCTCTACTGCTTATCTACAATAGTGTATTCATAGGGGCTTGATTGAGACGTTTGCCGGGTGACAATAAAATGGTGCACTTGTGGAACCGGCGCCGGAGTGGAACTTGTCCCGTTAGACAGTGCAGACCGGCGGCGGTGATGCCATGATTTAATCAAGAAAGTTTTTTCACGTATATTTACGAACTCAGACATAGACATAACATAACATATTATTTTTCATCACACTTGCTTTTCTCGTCAATGGTGCTATTACAAGCGCGTATTCTTTAGGACAATGTCCTAAATACTAACAGCGGGAGTTCTCCTTACATCCCAAGGGAGGAAAAGTTTAATTTTAAAATTTGCAAAAGTTAGTATAGATACTTTTTTTTCTAAATATGTTTTACATCTACGGACTTGTGGTCCGTACCTTGATAAATTTTAGATTTTAATACTATTTTAATATATATTGTACTAGCTTTTGCCCCCGGCTCCACTCGCGTTAAATTCGGGGTATCACAGAAGAGATAGCACACATACCAATTTCATAGCTTTCTACATTGAAAACTTCCACTCCTCACTTTAGGGAAATGGGGGGTTTTGAAGAGACAAAATGTATCCTATGTCACTCTCCATGCCCTAAATTATCTCTACCTAAAAAATCACGTCTATTCATCGCTCCGTTTAGCCGTGAAAGACGGACAAACAAACAAACAAACACACTTTCACATTTATATATTTGTACGGATACGTGTGAGTAATCCGTTTTTATTTTCATAATGATGGACAGAAACCAAAGTCAATAGAAATACTCTACAGCTATACACTTACGCCGTCGGTCTGCTCCAACGCTCTGACCACGATTGCGCTGGTCGCCCACTCACAGCTCACCTGATTTATTGCAAATGGCGCGAAAGCGAAAACGCTCATAAAACGCCAGTAAAACGCGCGTTTATGGCGCCTTGTTCGCGACGCGCACCCTTTACGCAGAGCGTTATTAGACGTTTTGATGACGTTTTTATGTGTCTTATGGTTGGGAATGATTTCGATTACATTGATTGGATTGTGATAAGAATTTCTCTGTCTAATTTTGAAGTACGTAATTTGCATCTTGTGGCTTTTTGTGGCGTGTGTTTAGGAAACCAGTCATTCTATATAATTATTATGTATTTGAACTCACTCATTTAATTCTAATCTGGTTTTAAATAGAGTTTAGCCCGACATGTTTCGGGCTAATTCGTAGCCCTTCACCTAGGAGCCGGGGCTGCTGCTACCAAACGCGCACTACGCGCCAGGGAGTCGCGCTACTAGAGTGGTAGCGCAGTTTTTCAAGACAATTAATGTATTTTTTTTAATTTTGAAATATTAAAATTATTAAAAATAGAATACTTCCACTTCTTTTGTAAATGGCGTAAGAGGCGACTAAGCAAAAAGGTTAAGGTATATTTTAGGCGACAGGCTACCAACCTAGTAACTTAAGACCTAAAAAATTCGCCAGAAGTCGCCACAAAATGTGAAATAGTGAGTTTTGTAGCGTTTCGTATGCTCTGCCTACCCCATTTACGAATATAGGCGTGAAATATGTGTAAAATTACTGTGTCGTGCGGTTACATTGATAAGCACCATATTTCTTAACTAGCATTAATCCCGCGGCGTGCCTCGTGTGCGCGTGATGGACGAACGGACGCCGCACGCGCATGTATATGGCCAAAGATTTAGTTTATGCAATGACCGGCTGAGCTAAGGATATAGCTTCTCACGATCTCTGTGAGGCACGTATCAGTCTATGGGAATATTGAGAAACGCAAAGTTAAAAAATAAGTAAATTGGTCCGATGTGGTTTAGAATAATTTCTAGAATTTTTTCGTGGATGTCATAAGAGGGGACTAAGGATTTAGGTATGTTTTAGGCGACAGGCTAGCAACCTGTCACTATTGTACCTTTTAATTTAAAACCCAAAAATATGCTAGGAGTGGCTACGGAACCTGATATTGTCATGGTTTGGACTATGCGGCATTTCACCAGGTCTTCAGACCGCTGTGTTCTGTTTCGACGAGATTTTTGGCGTCAATGTGTTTGTAAAATAGCATTCCTCTGGTGGACGTATAAAACTTATCAAACGTACCTACTGATTACTTTACATTGGCCAAACAGGCCACTATAATTATTTACTAAACGAAGCCTTAAATAGTACAATTTGAAGTTTATTATATTCGTTCTATGGATGTTCTTTTGGTCATACCATAGCTGCTAATGCCGTAGTCTACTATAGAGTCTGCCAATGCTAGGTGTAATGTTTGTAGCATTTTATAAGGTACCTACTTTAAATTTTAATATCGACAGCCAAGCCCCAATGGATCTTGACTTATATAAGATGAACGATTCAGTCTTATGTCCAACAATAAAACAGAGCACACTAAACGACAACATAATCGGCTGTCCTTTGATGATAAGTTTTCTAAGATCGCAACTCCAAAATCCCTTTATAACTACAAATTAACTTTTATTTCAATATCACAGCATTAACGATTACACAAAATCATAGATATAGGTGTAACCATCATCACTGCGCAATCTCTGTCGAACAATGGAATCAAAACAAAGTTAAAGTTTGTGACCTTTGGTTAAAATATTCAGGATTGCAAGACGGACCGCCGAATATAGCAATAAGTGCTATGCAATAAATACGAGAATTGTTTGCGAGTTATTGTACGAACTGTCAATCAATTCACTTTCGAACATTGTGATCTACATTGCCCTCGACGGTGGGATGCGAAACGTAACCAAGAAAGAAATGAATAATTACATACATACATACATACATATTCTCACGCCTGTATTCCCAAGAGGGGTAGGCAGAGCACATGAATTCAAAAAACCCAGTGCCACGTTTAGCTATTTCAGGGTAACCAGATGGTTAAACGTGATATAGCAGTGACAGGTTGCTAGCCCATCGCCCACAATACACTGAGACCCTATCCCAGAGTCGGCTCTTACGACACCCACGGGAAGAAAGGGGGAGGTGCTATTCTAACCCGGCACCACACGGGCAGAATGACACACGCGGGATGAATAATTTGTTAGCTAAAATACGGTTCATCATCTATTTTATACAAACAGATCATCATTATCACCCGACAGACGTCCACTGCTGGACATAGGCCTCCCCAGGGATCTCCACAATGACCGGTCCTGCGCTACAACACAAAGAGATGACATTTTTTTTAATTTGGTAAGTATTATCCAGTAGATACTTGTAATAAAAGTTAAATACGCTCCGATAGTACTCGATTTCAAAGACACGCATAAATATAAGCAAATCCATGACTATTTCACATTTCGTGGCAACTTCTAGCATATTTTTTCAAATATCGTGTGATATGAATATGGTGAAAATGGTGATACTAAAAAAGTGTGTTTTTTACTCAGCTAATGCTGACCAATGGAATGCACTAACTTGACTAACTCATTTGTTTTAATTAGTCCTACTAAATTTGAGGTTTAGACAATCATCCCAAATGGTGTTCCCACTATCATATTGGAAACATTCTACAGAGTGAAGTCAAATTGGTGACACAAAATTAGTGCTTTTTGCACGCTTAATCCTACGTAAGATAACGCATTAGCTCAATTGTAAAATTAGCTTGACATATTTTTTATAGCTAATTTTAAATCTTATTTTACAATGGAGCTAATGCGTTATCTTGCGTAGGATTAAGCGTGTAAAAAGCACTGACTTTGTATCACCAATTTGACTTACTATACTGAATACTCTAGAACGTTTTCAATAATAGTGGGAACACCATTTGGGGTGATTGTATGTATGTATGTATCTATGTATGTTTTCCGAGTGCGTTTGACAATATAGCGCTTTTGCATAACACCGTCCGTCGAGTGTTTAGCGGGGAGGGCCGGCTGCGCGTGCACGATGGGCCGGCGCTGGCGCAAGCTTGTTAGCGACGCCCCGCGGACCTGCCCGCGATTTAGACCAAGGCTCGGACTCGGCTAGGCCTGTATTGTAATTTAGATAAGTTCTTTTTACTGCCTATTAGGTGAGTGAAAGGAGAATTGGGAGACATTTCGTAAATAAAAATTAAAAAAAAAAAAAACATTTTTCCTTTTTGCATTTTCGATGAGTAGTGTAAAAATGTCAGTAGGTTGTAGTGAAATAAAACGGATCTACTCACGTTTTTATATCGAGATTAGTTCCATATGTTTCGGGCTAATTCCTGACCCATCATCTGGAGCTATGCGCCACGGCGGCATAGTGACAGTAGGTTTCTCACGTAAACCCATTCTATACATACATACATACATAAAATCACGCCTTTGTTCCCAAATGGGGTAGGCAGAGCACATGAAACGTGAAATAGACATATCCATGATTATAACTATTTCACGCTTCGCAGCCACTTCTAGCATTATTTTGGGTTTGAAAACAGATATAAGAGGTAGTATAACAGTGACAGGTTGCTAGCCTGTCGCCTAAAGAATACCTAAAGCCAATTCCTTAGTCGCCTCCTACGACATCCACGGAAGAAATGGAGAGGTGCTATTCTAGACCAGACACCACACGGGTGAAAACCCATTCTGGCTTATTAAAAACTTGGGTAAACCGTGCAAGCTTAGTATGCATCGCTGTAAAACACATAGTCATAGAGCGTAATGTCGGTTTCAAAATTTAAAATCGTTTATTGTAACAAATTTAGTGCCAAAGACCCGGACAAGAATTCCCGACTTTCCTTAACTTTTAATGCAATGCAATATCATTCTCAGTTTGTTCTTTATGTTTATTTATTTTTTTGCTATTACAACTACTAATTACTCAGTTCCTTATAAAGTAACTAGAGCCTTATGAGACCAATGAAGCCACAGCTGACTATTCTCCACTAGTGTTTTTTCTCCAGCCCTAACTGTCACACGTGAAAAGCCGTCAGACCTTCAGTAACCTCCAAGGCTTCGTAGGCAAAATCCCATTTTTCCCACTGCACTCCCACAATTACATGTATGTGGGCTAGCGGTGGATCGTGACCAGGGCGACCATGATTTTCTAGGATTCTGGCAGGACAGTCTCAGGTTACGTTAAGTTTAAATACATGCTTAAATGTGTCACATGAGGCTGCTGGATTTTATTTGACGATTTATCATCCTTATAAGCAACATTATAAGATCAATATTGATTGCATAAAGTTTACTATTATTTTATTTGTTGAGTTAATAATTATTAAGGATACTTATTAGCAACAACATAAAGATCTTGTTAATTCTTCTTTCTAACTGTGGTCTGTGTCGCTTGTGATTGTACGGCCGAACACAGATTTTGATGTAACTATGTTTCTGAGAAGTGATTATTAAAAATCTGAATTACAAATAAAATAAAAAAAGAACCCCAGTAGTGTACAAATTTTTTATTTAAATGCTCTTTATTAAATACTACACACCTCTCTCTCACCTGCATTTTCAATCGGGTTTGGCAGGACGTACGAAACATAACTTAGACAAACCAATGAGCATTTCACGATTAGTTGCCACACTGCTACATTTTCGGTCTAAAGTTTAATAACAGTAAAAAAAGCAATGAGACGACAGGCAGCCATCAATTTACGTAGACATAAAAAGGCAAATTTTGCAAACAGATAATTTACTGGGTTATCCCTACATCACCATGGCAACCAGATACAACGTTGGTTGACCTATTTAACACCTCTTCAAGAGACTGTCCTGCTAAACCCGTGCGTGCAGGCACCCCAGCGGCGGCGGTCGTGCGCTCCCACGGGCGTGTATCGTAATGGAAGCCCGGCTATGTCAATAGTCGTGTCTTCATATTGGTCTGGAGCCTGTGGTGCTATTGGTCATTTGGTTCCGCGTCTGTGCTAATAAATGGCATGGTGTCTTTGTTGAAATGATGAAAGATTGATGAGTTGGATCTTTAGATCAGATTTATAGAGATTTGGCAGATTTTTGCCAGTGTTTCAATTTACTTTATAGAACGCTGTATTTTAAAGGTAAACGGAAAATGGACAAACCACCACGCTTAGCCTAACTTTTACATACATCACGTCTGTATTCCCGAAAGGGGTTGGCAGAGCTCACAAAGCGTAAGGTACATGGTCAAAATCGTAACGATTCCACGCCTTGTAGCCACTTTTAGCAGTTTAAGGTTGAAACATTAATGAAACTGTCGCCTAAAGCATACCTATTAACCTATTCCCTTAGTCGCCTCTTATGACATCCGTGGAAGAAATGGAGAGGTGTTATTCTAAACTAGACGCAGAAATCCTGGTCTTTAATTAAAAAAAAATACAGCCGAATTGAATACCTCCTTTTTTGAAGTCGGTTAAAAAATGCATCAAAAGACGTAAAAAGCTGTAGTGCTAAAGACAGTCAAAGTGACAAACCACTACACTCAGCCTAAGTTTTCTAAATAATTGTTCATGTTCACTGTTCAGGCCTGAACTTCACAAAACACGCGAGCAGACAACGATAAGTACAGTCAGGGCCGTTTGCGACACTAAATGCCAAAATAAGGTTAAAGGTGATAATTGTGGCGCTGACATTCCCAATTGATTTATACAGGAATTTGAAGATGCGCTGATTGCTTATACGACGATTGTAAGTGAATATCATTGTGAAAACGAAATTAAATTATCATGGTCTTATCTATGTAGCGTTTTGGGTGCTCTGCCTTCCGCATTTGGGAATTCAGGTGTGCTGTATGAATAATATCTGTTGCATTAAGGTGAATCCTCCTTTCTCCTCCAATTGTGTATACATAGTGTGTTCCTGCGTGGTGTTGGGTTTGAATAACACCTCTCCATTTCCTACGTGGATGACGTAAGAAGTGACTAAGGAATTAGGCTTAGATATATTTTAGGCGACGGGCTAGCAACCTGTCAATTTTATACCTGCCAACTTAAACCCTAAAAAATATGCTTGAAGTAACCACGTAACTTGAGATAGTCATGCATATTTTGACATAGTCATGTGTATGCGTGTGTGTTCTAGCCTATCATCTAAAGTAGGTGTACCTTAACTAATTGTATTTAATAAATTCTAAGCCCAATATCATAAACATAAACATCAAGAATCCATATACTTAATCAAGAGTCCATATATCTGCTAGAGCTCAAGCCACACGACTCCAGTAACTCACTAATGGCCACTGCATAAAATAAAATAAAAGCGGCGTCTGCGCAGTGGGTCAGTGAGACGCCTTAGCGGGAAAGGGCACGCTCCCATGGTAACTTGGTGCGAATAAGTTTTTTGGCGCGAATATTAGGTTACCTATGAAATTGGCGATTTTCCTTTCGTGCTTCTAACAATCGTAACTTCCATAGCATAAAAGACATAAATATAAATTTTGTCCGTCATAAATCCAAAGAATGTATAAATTAAACTACTTAAATTAAACTTTGCAATAATTAATTGATCTTTTTTTTTATTAAAATTATTCTTACAGTAGTTAGTTTATAAGTGTCTTTAATCACGAAAATAAGTTTTACAATGCTAGCATTTTATGGAAATCTTCATACAAAACGCTAATTTAATAGGTAAGGACTTAATACTTTCCATTATGATTTTACCCCTCTCCTTCGGAATGACAACTGTCTGTTTCTTCTGTGGATGTCGTAAGAGGCGACTAAGGAAATGAGTTAAGGTATAAGTACCTACTTATTTTAGGCGACAGGCTAGCAATCTGTCACTATTAGGTACACCTGCCAACTCAAAACCAGAAAAATATCCTAAAAGTGACCAAGATCACATCAAGGGCACATCCTAATACTTATAAGAATATTTTTATACGTACAGTCACGAACAGGGATTGTTGAGCCACTTGCCACTGTCCTCAATTTAGACGTGTAATCAATGACCGATATGATCGACTAGATGTTAGCTATTGGATTAGTATTACACGACCAAGTTACAAACATAGGACTCAACAATCCCGGTTCGCGATGGTACCTTTACGCTAAGCTATTGATATAAAACGAAATAAAAGCGCCCGGCGCCCGCGCACTGGGTCAGTGAGCCGCGCCGCTTCCTACGGGAAAGGGCACGGTCCCATACTAGAGCTATTATTACCCACCGAGGAGTTCAATACATACATAATATATCCTCATGCCTGTATTCTCAAGAGGGGTTTAAAATTCAGTGCCACGTTTAGCAATTTCAGAGTAACCAGATTGTTAAACGTGATATTGTAGTGACAGGTTTCTAGCCCATCGCTCACAATACACTAACTCTTTCCCAGAGTCGACTCTTACGACACTCTCGGAAAGAAAAGGGGAGGTGCTATTCTAACCTGGCACCACACGGGGACTATAAGAATATTTAAAAAAATAAACATTTTTATACGTCCCTTTGCGCAAAGCTGTTGATATAAAACGAAATAAAACCTACCGGCGCCTGCGCACTGGGTCAGTGAGCCGCGCCGCTTCCTACGGGAAAGGGCACGGTCCCTTACTAGAGCTGATAATACCTACCCAGGAATTACTGTTTCAATAAATCATAGATGTTGCCAGCAGCTCCGTTTACGTAGAGTAGTTTTATTGCAATGCTATGGGATTTATGTATTTTTTCGAGATAAATAGCCTGTGTTAATCCAAGTTGTCAGTTTCCTGCATAGCAAATTTCATCAAAATTGGTCCCAGTTTTGACGTGAAGAGGTACCAAACACACATACACTCACAAACTTTCACATTCATAATATTAATGAAGTGATGATGATGACTATGATGATGATTGCCAAACGACAAGTCTAATGAGAGAAGCGTAGCAGTATATCAACAGATCGAAATCATCTAGGAAAAGAAACACTGCAATTACACCCATTTTAATTGAATATTCTCAAACTAAGTACCACAGTTACTTTCCAAACGATTAATAACAAATATAATTCCAGCTTTCTAATCTATAACCAGTTCAATCTCAGCAAGACTTCAAAACAGTCGCAAATCTAATTTTTCCGTTCAGCTCTCATCGATACTACCCACGAATGTCACCTCCAACCTACAACCCTCTTTTCCCAGGTTACAAGGCACTCAGCCCCAACATTAACCATATAGGAATAAGGGCTATATTAATTTGTTTAATGACGCCCTTAAGTTTGCACAACTGGCCAGCAGTCCACGCGCTGTCTGCCCGTTCATTGAGCTCTCCCATGACATTATCCTACCTGACCACACCAAAAAGTCAGATGATCCGTTCCCTGCCCACGCGAATTTGAACTCCTTTCTTTGGTAGTTAGGGTTCTTTTTTGCTGGCGTAGCTATAAGGACATAAGTGGTTTTGTGTGATGTTTAAAATAGCGCATCCATGGCACCGATGGCCTTAAAGATGGACCTCGGATTTTATTTCCAGCAAGGAAGACACGACTTCGTTGGATGCATAGGGGAAAATATGGCGTCGAGTCCGCTCAACCGTATTTCACGGATCGAGAGGTCGCGGCGGACATTACTAAACTGTTACTGGAGTATTCGTGACTTATGTTTAGTAGTTTGACGAACTGTGTGTGTGTAGCACGAAGCTATTAATTGGAAGATAGTGGTGGGTAGCCTGACTATGACCTGTCGTGTGACTTGGTTTAGCGGAATAGAGTTGACAGGAAGGAATATACCATTAAGGAAAAAAGGCACGTTATTTTGGTTTATCGAATCGTTGAAATTACATTGGGCAAGAATCTTCTGGAGTTTGGATTTGTGACGTCACTTGAAACTTCCAAGCATTATAAAACAAAAAAAAAAGTGCGTACACTAACCAGCACTAATATCTGCCACAGTGGAGCGTGCAAAAATATCTGACGCGTCCTATTGACCCAAGTAATAGAGTCGTATCAGATATTTATGTGGCTTTGTTGTTTCAAATATTGGTCTGTCTATCATCATGTCTTAGAAAGAGATTTATGGTGTAACATATCTCTTTTGAGTTATGCCATCTACGAGTAGGAGTACCTACATGTCAATGGTCAATCAACTTCAACACACCAAAAATCTAAATCGCTTTTAATTTGACAGTTTCAGTAATTTTTGATTTCTACTGTTAAAATAAAATGATTTTGATTTTTGGTACGTTATGGCTCCTCTACATGATGGGCCATCATGATGGTCCATCGTAGTGGGCCACCATATAGAGGGCGTAGTGGCGTAGGCTGGCTTGTGGTGCGTACGATGCCGGCGGAATGGCCGCGGTGTCGGTTTTCGCCCACACATCAAAGGTAGTGGGCCAGAACAACTGAACATCGCCATTGTGTAGATCCTTTTCATCCATCGCATGGCCATTTTGCTGGACAAGCGCTGGCCCATCATGTAGAGGAGCCATTAGACAATAGCGCTGCAGATTTGAACCTAAATAACACTTTAACGAAAGTAATAATTCCAACTATATAAATCGTAATCAAATCTGATTCCAACGCAATATTGAGGCAACACCTCGCGAAACGTCGTGATCATGCGTGTTATTGAAGTGACATGACCTTAGAGATGCATTTCATATTAACAGATAAACTATATCAGAACAATGGGTCGGCCAGAAAGTTCACATTACGCTGGAGTCAAGGTTTCTGTATGACGGATGCAACAAGGTCCGTCTGAGAAAAAAAAGTCACAGGATCGCACTCTATATCTATACTAATATAATAAAGCTGAAGAGTTTGTTTGTTTGTTTGTTTGAACGCGCTAATCTCAGGAACTACTGGTCCGAATTGAAAAATTATTTTTGTGTTGAATAGACCATTTATCGAGGAAGGCTTTAGGCTATATAACATCACGCTGCAACTAAAAGGAGCGAAGAAACATTGAAAAATGTGGGAAAAACGGGGAAAATTAGTCACTATTCCACGCGGACGGAGTCGCGGGCACAGCTAGTTAAATTATATTTAGGTCGATCCAGTTCAAACAACAGTAAATTTGGGACCGATTTTATTAAGCTAGTACATACATACATACATACATCACGTCTGTATTCTCAAACGAGTCGCTACTTAGACATAACAATCACATCTAATGTATATTAAGAGAGAGAAAAGTTACAGATTACCAGCTTGTCGCATAAAATTAAACCCTGTTTCCTTAGTCACCACTGATGGCATCCACGGAAGTGATATTCTAAACATGATACCACACGCCACAACGTTAAAAAAAAAACAAATTTATGATAATGTTAAAGTCAATCAAGCTTTTTCATAACTTACTCTATAATTTAAAATTCAAACAAGATGTAAACGTGATGTTGATGCGATCCTGTGACTTTTTTTTCTCAGACGGACCTTGTTGCATCACTTTTTTGATTATTTTTACTTCTATTTTATAGGTAGGTATACTACACCCGTATACCTGACAGTCCTGACACCCGTGACATCCGACACGCACCGCTACTAATAAATTATTTTCCATTTCAGTTATCTAATTAACACAATACATGTCTTAAAATGTACATAAGCATAATCAATTCATAACAAGTCATGCTGACACTTCTCCGCATAACATGATCTAACGCGTTTCCCGGTACAAGAAAAAGACGCGAACGCAGCTAAGTGAACTGCAATTAATCGGTTTTTGCGTCTAAATCAGGAAGTTTACGGTAAAAGGCGAAATGTGGGAATCGGGAACAATGGAGAGATGCAGTTTTTTCGGTTGAAAGAGCGCTCGTCGCACCTAATTGCGTGTGCGACGCTATGCTGTGATATGAGAGGGGCTGGTGGAACCATGTGTGTTTTAGTTTACTATAGTTTATCATTTGCTACAAATGTGATATTGGCCGTGTGGCGTCTGGTTTAGAAAAAGACATTATATCCGTTTTTTCCATGTGAAGGAAGAAACAAATAAAAAATAGGTTTAGTTATGCTCTGGCGAACAAGCTGAGAACCTGTCACTGTTATCCCTATTCCTTTTATGTTAAAAACCTAAAATTATGCTAAAGGCTTTGACTATGGAACGTTTTGTGTGCGTTCACTCCATTTTGAAATATAGACGTGATGTGTATGTAGGTATACTGGGTATGTATGACTGTATGAATAGTAACACATTCCTAGTTTACAAAATCTCTCGTTTTTCTAATTTTCTTAGTAAGTTGCCTTTAACGGCAGTTTAACCTCCTCCCATGCTACCGGCTCCCAAGTTTTTCACGAGGAAAAGCCCACACAATGGCGTGCAAGAAGCTGGGAAAGCTAACTAATCATTACGCTGGACAGTTATTGTGTACGATCGCACCATTATGCGCTTCCCCATTCCTCCGCAATTATGCGGGAATCGGCCTCATAACGGTCAGTTAATTGGTTAGTTAAGTTATACGATCCACTGGCTCTGCATCGGAGGTCATATGAAATTTTGTCCGAGTTTTTTGAACAAGGAAACATTTTTAGCCACGAAAGTAAAAATAAGGGTGGTTTAAATTTGACTTCAATGTCTGTCTGTGAGTGTTTAGGTCATCGGAGTTCTTGGACAGGTTTCCTGGTTTAAATGCGGTTAAAGTATATTTTTTTGTAAAGTTTGAACACAACATTATCATGACATAAGTACCAGTAGTTTTAAAAATTTAGATTTTTTTTTACCTATGTTGTCATGCTAAGCATGGATACTGATGCATAATAAATACACATACATACATACATATTCTCACGCCTGTATTCCCAAGAGGGGTAGGCAGAGCACATGAATTCAAAAATCCAGTGCCACATTTAGCAATTTCAGCAGGGTAACCAGATGGTTAAACGTGATATTGCAGTGACAGGTTGCTAGCCCATCGCCTACAATACACTTACCCTTTCCCAGAGTCGACTCTTACGACACCCACGGGAAGAAAGGGGGAGGTATCATAATAGTAGCAACGGCTTACCACTTAGCCACCTCTAACGACATCCATATTTCCATTGGAGCTCAAAACCTAGAAGAACGATCCTTTATGCCTCATACCGTTTTTCGACTATTATATTTGTTGCATTAAATTGAATTAATAAATCAACCAGGATCATAACAACCAATGCTGAACTATTCAAATTCTTAGATAAGGCGTAGTTAAAGATGCACGACGGAGGGATGGTCACGGCGATAGCCCGACGACAATGTTGCGGCAACAAATTTATGGCGTCGATGGAAACGATAGCTACTACTTAAGTAAAAACATGTTCAAAGATAAAGGTCACTGGGATACTACAAAACTACAGGTTTTACACATAAACACATACATGATGCCTGTTTTTCTAAACGCGGTTCGCAGATCACACTAAACACTTAATACATAAAACGTAATATCATCATCATCATCATCAGCCTATACATTATACGTCCCTCTGCAGGCCACAGGCCTCCCCTCAGTAAGAGAGGGCTTGGGCTATAGTTCCCACGCGGGCCCTGTGCGGATTGGGAACTTAACACAAAACGCTGAATTACTTCGTCGCTGTGTGTAGGTTTCCTCACCTAATATACATCAAACCTAATATACAGATATACTATTTCAAGTTTCGTAGCTTTTTCTGGCATACTTTGTTAGGTTTCAAGCTAGTAGGTATAAAACAGGTTGCTAGTCTGTCGCCAGAAATATATTCACCTTCAACTATTTCCTTGGTCGACTCTTATTACATCCAAATAAATTGAGACGTTTTATTCTAAACCCGACTCCACATGGACGCGATACGATTTTGTATGCCAAAATAAGACAGAAAAACTTTTTATTGCATAAGAAATCTTTGTAATCCACTTTTGTTATTCCTGGAAAAGGACATAGAATCTTTAAAACATTTTAACCAAATCAAAACTGGCTCTCCTTTCAATGCTATAAAATCAAAAACAAAAGAAAGTTCACGGCAGCAAAGCAAACATCCATTCTTTCTTTCTCAGACATCAGTCCATCCTCAAAGACACTAACTTTTTTTAATAAACCCACGTTCGAGCATCTATGTTAACATTTTTTTTACAAAGTTCCTTCTCATATGCAAATTCTCGGACGACGTGGGCGCAGCTCGTGAGAGGTTACGCTTCAGCGCACTGCGCTTGCGCGGGCCATGACTTTATCTAGGCATGTGCTAAACAGCGTGTGACGCCAAGGTTCTGACGTGTGAAATGTCATTTTCAAAATTCGAAATCACGTCGGTATTAAATGTTCCAAGGGATTCTGGTATTTTTATAGTCCAACGACCTCGTGCGATACCGTATAATGCGATACGGTCCGTATTCAGGGTATTTTACTGGGGGTTATACAAGCAATAATATAACCTATAAATATATAGAAAAAGTATAGGCTTTCTCAATTTCGTTTAAATAAAAACTAAGAAAAATTGCCTTCTTTGATTCTTGAGTGTCCTGCGTCCGTAGAGTAAAAAAAAGTCTAACATATCAAATGAAGAAAAAACATGAGTTTAGTTTTTCTATGTCGAAAAAAAAAACACTTTTTACAACTTATTGTTTACGCGTTTATACTTTTGTATATCTTCGGCACACGCCGTATCTAACTAATGCTATACTCGAGTCCTTAGTGCAGTTATTATTTAGCCTATTAATTAAATTACTGTATTTTTAATTGGGAAATCATTCCACTTTAAAGTATACTAATCATACATTACATTTCATTCACCGATGTCGAAATTATCGCAAGACATGAAATTAAAGTAAAAACTATTTTATTTATTACGTGACTAACACGACAGCTTTATGTGTTATGTCATAATCATACCCCGTTATCAATGTTGCAAGTCCATTGAAAAAGCCAGGGATGGCACTGCACATATATTTTTTAATATGTGCCGACTTTTAAAAAATTATAATTTTTATACACCTTTTCATTTATAAATTTTAAGATTTCAAAGAAAACAAAACCTCTT
The DNA here is from genome assembly GCA_005406045.1 of Adoxophyes honmai. NCBI lineage: Eukaryota > Metazoa > Arthropoda > Insecta > Lepidoptera > Tortricidae > Adoxophyes > Adoxophyes honmai. The sequence goes on from BHDV01011522.1 coordinate 80,746, forward strand.
TTCAGCCCGTAATTGTCATTTTTTTGTTAAACTTCATAATAGGTGGTTACGTCATTTATTTGTCAATTTTGATTTATTTAGAAGTGGAGCAGTCGATATCATAATTTAAAATGGATTTTATACAGTAATAGGCGACAAAATTTAATGCCAAGTAACCTAGAAAAAATGTTAATAATTTATTCAGACAACAAAAATATAATATAAATCCGATAGTTTACATGTAAAAACATTCTTCTAACATTAACATTTTTATGTACCTTCCAATATGTCACATGTCGTGACATGACAGTGAAATAAATGTTGTGCGACAACCCTATGGCTTAGTTTCAATGAATCTGCAACACTGATAACGGGGTATGGTCATAATTAACATCCCTAGGTCGGCCGCCGAGGTAAGTTATGAAAAGTGAAGTACACTTCGACTTCTGTGCTTATCTGTTCTATTGCTGCGCGCGCGCCGTGTTAACCGCCATTTTTCGCCAGTTCCCACGGCGGCGCCACTAACCAAGCGAACAAAATTAGATCGTTTTCCATTTATGTACAAAATAATTAAGTGTCAAGTTTCGGTTGTCAATTTGATGTAATTTTCGCTCATTGATTAATAGTGCGATGGAATAGCACGAACTAATTTTGTATGTCAATCGAAGAAATATGTCAAAGACAAGTATGAGGATCAACGAAATGGTGCCACTACTACTCTTACGATTCGAAACAAAGAGACTTACTACCGGTTCGACACAAAATATTTGAATCTGCTCAGGTCAAATCTTGAAAAGGAAATTTCTAATCATTTTTATTAGTTTGACTGTCTTCAAATTTAAGATTGACATGCAAAATAATGAAAATACAAGTTCAGAGATTGAAACCTACTGTTAGTAGAAGAAACTAGTATTAAAAGTAGATTTTTAATAATACGATTCATATACATAACAATGTAGGCTTTTCACAAAAAAGAAAAATAACCTGCCTTTTCTGTTCTTTTTTAAAAAAATATATGTTGTTTCTTCTCGTAAGTAAAGGCAGTATCAATAACAATAAGTAGTTAAAAAAAGTACCGTTCCAAAAATGACAGTTTCTTGACGACCATTTTAATGGCCACAAAATTAACACGATTTTTTTTACGTGAAAATTAACGCACGGTTTTTCAACACCTTAATAAAATATTAGTCTTAGACATATAGCCTCCCTATTGGCAAAACATAACAACTAGAAATCCCCAATACCTAACCTCTCACAAAACGTGATCGAATAAACCACAGGATCGTTGTACATAAATCCCCGAAGGTCTTCCCCTAACTTCAGCTCTGCCAATTATTGTTTAACCTCATTTACATACAAACATTCCGAGCCGGTGCATCCTCCAATTACCATTAATAACTGCACTAACTTTTACTTCGTCACTACCCGCCACACGCAGAAAGGCCAATTAACTGTTTCTGTTTTTTTGTGCAGTGATTGTGTTGTTTTCAGTGAGTGCGGTCCTTTTAGCGCTCTACAATTACAATTTTATTTTTATTAAAAACGTGCGGCCGATTAGTGTCGGGTCTAGAATAACACCTCTCCGTTTCACCCGCGGATGTCGTAAGAGGCGACTAAGGACATAGGTTAAGGTATACTTTAGGGGACAGGCTAACAACCTGTCGCTATTGTACCTGTCATGTCAAAACCTAAAAAAGATTATACTAGAAGGCCACAAAACGTGAAATAGTCGTCGTTTTGTATGCTCTGACTATTTCGTTTGGTAATACTGGCGTGATTGTTTGTATGTATGTTTTTTTATGCAGTAATTGTGTTATTACTGTTTTAAACTTTCGTGATTCTCACACATATTTATGTTTACGCGGGACTTAATCACGGTATTTTTTAATTACCTCTCGACGTTTCGGCCGCGTTACAGCGACCGTGGTCACGAGTTGACCACGAGTGGTTGAGTTGGTCATGAGTCGAGAGGTAATTAAAAAATACCGTGATTAAGTCCCGCGTAAACATAAATAATTGTGTTATTATCAGGCTGAGTGCTGTCCTTTTTCGCTCTTTGGCGCAGAAAAGTACTTTTACTTTTACTACAAATAAATAAAATTATACTTTTATTGCATGCTTAACATTACATTAGGTATGTTTTAGTTTTAGGCATATTTAATTTTTTATCTAGAATCATGTTTTTGTCGGTGTCGACTTGTTTCAATAAATGTATTTTTTTATCTTTCAGCAGGTTTTAGTAGCAACTTTTTGAAATATACATCATGTAAGTTCGTACATTACAGAAACATCATGCATGCATTTGAATAATAGTAGGTAGCGCTCAATAAACGTTACATGGACAAAACTTGTCTATTTTACGTTTCGTATTCACTTTTGGCGTTATTTTAGATTTACACCATAGATGAAAGAATTTAACCATGACAGGTTGCTTGCAGAAGAGTTAAAAATTAGACTTTTAGCTATTAAGAGCTAAAATCGCGTCCCGTCTTGAATTACCACGGTATTGACGACACCAATACACATTGAAATACTAATTGACGTTTCTGAGTACTCAACTGAGTCGTTTGCAGATTCGTGCGGGCATTCGACAGGTCCCGACAGAACTTACCTATTTCATAAACACACGAAACACACGCAGTGATACCGCTCGTTCTCTCAAAAATCAACTTTAATGGTAGACCGTAGAGGTGTTGCAGATTGCATGGTGGTGTAATGCCGTGCGGAAAGTCGTGTGTTTTTGGTTACCATGGCGACCGAAATGTCGGTTAGGTGCAATAGTTAAATCTGGCTGTGGGCACGACCACACGAACTCGCCGCCCGCGGAGGCCTTGCCGGCCTGGTGGAAATGGTTGCTATTAACTTAGATGCATGGTTAACTGGTGGTCTCCAGTTAAGTCGTCATATTTTTTTTATTCAGGGCAGAATAAGACAAGGTCTGTAGCCAATGCAATTTTTGGTACCATAAACTAAATTCCACGGGAACTTTAAAATAAACCCATTTGCGAACTTCAACTTGGCTAATTTAATTTTCGCTTACATAATAGATGTTATATTCTAAGTAGAGACTAGATATGTCGCGGGGCATAGTAATATCGTCCATGGTGTGCTGCTGGTCTAATTTAACAAATTCTAGCTTTTGAGGCAGTTAAGATAGACTCTTTTTAGACAGAGTAAACCTGAATCCAAAAATATATTATTGAAATATAAACCGACTGATCGTCAAAAATCAACACACATCATACAGTTGTAAAATATACCTATGAGGAGAGCCCCAGCAAAAATTAGTTACTTTTTAATATCATTCACGAAGCTAATACGATGTCAGTAAATTTTATAACTTTATATTAAAACCAAAACTACTATTACTAATGTGTTTCTCACCATTACCGTAAGAAAATATATTTTCACTTCTGTATCTGTATAAAACACTCAACCAAATCTAACCTTTGACAAACAATATTCGCCAACATTACTAACCATTCGTTTAAGCTGTAAAGTTAACCATCCACAGTACAACCGAGCCCTTATCCTGGCGGTCGTGTCATCCGCAAGTGGCGCAAGCGGCGCGGACGACTAAATATCAGCGGCGCATCACCTAACCTAATGACTCCTCTAATAGCTTCGACTCCTTCCCGCGTCTGCTCTCCTGGTACTCGAAGACAAATTGCGGGGCATTGTTAGAGAATTGTAACCAATTTCTTTCCTATTTACCGTCTGGCCATTCTTACCCATACATACAGATGTAGTGAGAAACTATTTTCCTTCGTAAATGTTCGGAAAAGTTCGTATTTATCGTTTTCTCTCAAATAGCTTCGGTACCCATTTTAAAGGGAATTCATTCCGTAAAATATATGGTAAATATCCAGTTTTAAATAATAATTGTAATTGTTTTAAGTAATAAAACGATAAATACGAACTTTTCCGAACATTTACGAAGGAAAATAGTTTCTCACTACATCTGTACGAGTACTCAGCATCAAACTATCCAATATTCCTATTTTATAAATCCCTATAAAGACCTCAGTTAAATCTCGCTTTCCACGTTATTTTGAAAGAGTGGATGGGTGGATAATAAAATTTTACCAACGATTGTGTAATATCGGTTCCAATTTCTGCCATCCCATGATAGAATAATAATAATTTAACAGGTTAAGATTACATTGTTGAGGGCAAGTTCATTGAAAGCTTGGACTATGACTTGGACTTACCCCGATTAAATTATGAATTGTGTATTTGCATTTTTATTTTAACACCAATCTGGGTGAGATTAAGTTTGTCGTCTTACTTACTGGACAGTGGACACCTTGTATTGGACAGCAATTATGTCATATTTAGCTATTTTTGTACGAGATTATAAACATCGCGCGCCAACTGCCTCCACTTAGTCCACCGCGAGACCTAAGTATAGAAGTAGTTACTTCAACAAAGTAACACCTAAGTTAATAAATAACCCAAAATAAATCCACGGTACTAAAATCTGAAGCCTCACAATACGTTGTGCAACGCACACGTCCGACTGCCCTGGCAGTAATCAGCAGGTGAAGCAACCAGCATTCTGCACTTTAACGCCTGCAATTGAGGGTATTTTATTTATAAGTCGAAAATTGGCGCGGCAGGCATTTCATCGGCAATCGTGGTTTGTATGCAGACGGGTATTAGATAGATATAGAGCTGTTATTACCACTCTGGGATTTCTAGCCACCATTGGAGTCAATTTTGCGAGATGTCAGAATAAGACAGGTAGTCTATACAGAAACGTGTCGCACGTGTTGCAGTGCTAAGCCTACAGAGTTGGACACTTTTATTGATAAACGAATTAGTATGTGACCAGTACCAGTACACCAACTGCGGTGGACTAAAATGCATCAATATGGATCGCAATGGTAAGTCAGGTACAGATGAAAATGGCGGGACGACCTAGTTTTGCTTCTCAGTAACTGGACCCTAGACCGTTCTGGATCGAGAGGAACGGAAAACATAGGAGGGTCTTTTCCCAGCAGTGGAATACCCTAGACACGATATTATAATAATGTAATTATGCCATAATACATTTTAAAACCATTCCCTAAATCATCGATTAACTGTATTAAAAAATTTCTTTTTTTTACTTCATTTACTTGTGTGCCGACATACTTACGCCGGACCTTTGTCACACAGGTGTACCACCAATCACACCACAACCGCTGCACATCTCACGCGCGTAGCGTGTCCTATTCGTGACTGAATCCGGCTAATGTGTGTAGCCGGTATCGGACCGCAATGAAGATAGTGGCAGTATTAATTCATTGCCGCGGCCCGCGAACAACCGCCGGTCATTATCTAAGCGAACCTCCTCGGGAATTCTTATGCCCTGGTACCTCGAAGATTCTCACGGGCCATCATGGCTCTGTTTAGTTTAATTAAAGTGGACGGAGTTGATTAAAACGCCACTATCTATATAAATGAGTCTGAATGGTGTTACAATCGTCTGTTACACTTTATAGATAGGTGTTAATTAATATTTAATGTTCATCTCACTCTGAATTTTACTTTTCCTGTGGATTTTTGTAGTTTTTACCGTCGTTTATTCATTTACGAGTCAAATAAGAAAGAAATCTTTACTTTTAGAAACAGAAATTCTTCTAAGTCATATATTTTTGTACCCTATCAAAGCATCTTATAAAATACGGATAACTCGCGCGAAGAGAGCCGAGGCGCGCACTTCGCGTTTGGCAGCAGCAGCTGCCGCGGCTCCTAGATGAAGGGCTACGAATTAGTCCGAAACATGTCGAGCTAAACTCGATTTATAACGTGAGTTATCCGTATTTTATAAGATGAGTGAGTCTCACGGTAGTTTAATGTTAAACCTATCAAAGCATCTCCACGCATAATGTGGCATAGTCCAGTGCACTATCAATCCAATGTGTCCCGATAATGTAGATAGAGTCTGGCCAAGGAAAGCGTGACCTGAGAATACGCGGCAAATTTAAAAAATCTTTTGATATTACTTACTAACGTACAGTCAGCAACGAATCTCGCCGAACACAATAACATTACAAAAGATACTAGACAAATGAATTTTACATAAGTTACTGAACATAGGTACCAACAAAATTCCATTTACATTACAAGTTTCCAAAAGAAGCTGCACAGTATATTTTCAAAAGTGGCCTGACAATATACTTCCAAAAATTGCTGGACAGTTTTAATTCCGAAAGTGGCTGGACAGTATATTTTCAAAAGTAACCTAACAGTAGACTTCCAAAAAATGCTGAACAGTTTTAATTCCGAAAGTGGCTGGACAGTATATTTTCATAATTTTAAACAAAAAAAAACCGACTTCAATTCTATACTAATATAATAAAGCTGAAGAGTTTGTTTGTTTGTTTGAACGC
>BHDV01011522.1:92525-136763 GCA_005406045.1 Adoxophyes honmai
GTCAGACCTGTCCAGCAAATTTTGATATTTTATAGGTGTGGCTAATTATGTAATTAAATATGTTCAGCGACTTTTGCAAAAATAGCGAACATCGACTTTTGGTATTTCTGGATGTATATCGAGATTTGTGCAAAAGCCTGTACAGTTATATATGAACTTTTATAGTGTACAGGTGTTTTGAAAATTTGGATGTGTTCAGCGACTTTCGTTGCTGACTGTACGTAGGAGAAAACTGTTTTGGTACGTGACAATCTTTTTTAGTTATTTGTTTTCAAACTAAATCATACAACCATCTATTTATACTATAGTTAGTAATACCACATAAAGATTTTTAAATTTGCCGCGTTTTCTCAGGTCACGCTTTCGTTGGCCAGACTGTAAACGACTCAGTTGACGTTTCTTATACCTTGCGAACTTTGTTAGGAAACTGCCACCTCATGGATAAAAGAACCACGCAACGAATATTGAATTAGTTTTTTACGTAGATAGGCGCAAGCAATCGTGTGTGGGGGCCCGATTTACAAATTACTCGTACTTACGGAAGTTTCATTATCTATTTTAACAGCCACTATTGCAATTTAATTACACTTACATAACATAATATTTTTGTAGTTGGTTTCATACACGGCGTGTGGCGACAAAGATGATGTTAAGTAAAGTTTGTTTATTAATCCGTTTTATGTTTTTGCTTGTAACTACTAATGTCGTGTAGTTGATGGTTCGTATACCCTCGTGCACAAGTCCGACACGCACTTGGCTGTATTTTTTGAACAAACACATTTCTTCCTCGATTTTCAACGCTGTTCCTTAGACTTTGTGAAGTGAGGTCCTAAGCATTTTAGTGTTCGCACCCTGCGCGCACGACTTTGTATTTACGGGCCGCTTGATTACGCTTCTAATGCAAAAAATATTAATCCAACACACACTCTTCATGGTCGCAATTTATTACGTGTGAGTAACGAGAGCGGTCAGATAACGCAAGGTACGGTAAGTATCTAGTGGAAAGGCGATTTATTTGGGAACTAAAGCTGGTCGGTTGTTAGCTGGCTGGTGATTAGTTTTAGGTTATGGGCAGTGTTCAAACTTTGTAATGTGGAAATGTTAAAAAAGTAAAGTAATAAACTGGACTCGAATTCTCAAATCAAAATAAATTTTGTGCAAAAATTACTTTGTTAATTTTGAGCTCATATTTTTTCTGATGTTCAGTCAAACCAATTGATTTGTGACCAACGTAGAGTCTGTCCAGACATGTCATTGTTACAATAAATGCAATAAATATTTCCTATGTCAAGCAATGCAATGTCACCGTGACGTTTACCGTAAATAAGTTCCGTGGTGGGTCAAGAATTAATTGTTTAGGAATCCTATGTTACTATCGAAATATTGGATTAATTTTAACTTTAAATAATGCAAGTCATCCTAATAGCTGTCCCAATGCTTAATCCGTCTGTGATTTCACCTTACTTGAGGAAGGTAGGAATATTTGAAAGATTAGAACATAGCAAAACATGGACTCGAACTAATGAATCAGAAATAAGTAATTAAAAACTCAGTAAAGTCATATTTGCAATTTATCTGACATCCAAACACCTCCGAATGATTTACAGCTCGCTAGATGGCGCTGTGCGGCGCGGGCGCAAGCAAGACGTGATAATTTTCAATAAGCGGTGCTTTAAGTACTTACGTAAATACTAAGCGCGGTTTTGACGCTATTATGAACAATAGCCAATGATTAAGGGAAGAGTTTGTGAGCTTTTTCTAAACTAGGGACAGCTGAATTAAGCAAGTGTTCTAGTCTAGTTCTAATTAATAAATAAAATAAAAAATAGTTACATAAATGCAAACTATCTTGTAACATTTGTATTTTTTGCCCAGTGTGGTGCCGGGTTAGCATAGCATCTCCCCGTTTTGTCCCGTGGGTGTCGTAAGAGTCTACTCTGGGAAAGGGTTAGTTAGTGTATTGTAGGCGATGGGCTAGCGACCTGTCACTGCAATATCACGTTTATCCATCTGGTTACCCTGAAATTACTAAACGTGGCACTGGATTTATGAATTCATGTGCTCTGCCTACCCCTCTTGGGAATACAGGCGTGAGAATTATGTATGTACGTAAATAAGTAAATAAGTATATTATATGGATAGTATGAATTCTCATTAGACTGACTTCTACAATAATTCCACATCTGCATTAATAACTGTTTTTCGACCTTAACAATGCTAATGCGGCGCGCGTGCGCATACGCTAACCCTGCAACCCGCGCGTGCCCAATTTGTCACTCGATCTGAAACTTTCTCTACCCGACCTCTGGCCATAATTATACTAAATCCATCATTTTATTGGTTGAATTTATGCACAAATTCCGTTAGAAGTGTATGTTGTATGTGACAAAACATGCAAGCGTTTTCACGGAGTTCTTGTATTTTCTAATGAATTTTATTGACAGTAAATTAAGAAATACAGGGTGAAATAGAACGCAAGACGTCTAAATAGAGACGTCAGATAATTACAGGCAGATTACACGCGCGCTAGTCGTCTGTGTCTAGGTTTTTGGTTCTTCTGTCACATGGCAGCTCACTAACACTTTCTCGGGTTTCCCTTGTTTTAGAGACAAAGTTTTCGTCGAATTTCATTTCATCGAAGACATTTCAAGTAACACAGACTACATAGTTCATGGATTATTTAATTGTTTGGCGTATTTTTATTTTTACTTACTGAACAGAATATCATCCCAATTTTTTATACTTCATAGAATAACTATTCAGGAAATACTATTATTTGGCACCATGTCGTTCACTGTAGATAGGTTCTATGGTGGGTCTGGATTCAATTGGTACGATGGTATCACAACATCTTCTTTCATTTATTTTTATGTCACTTTTAGACAAGAAAACGTAAATTACTAACATGAATTAATTAATAAAGTTCCGTATTATCACGTTATCCACAATATCACGTTTGACCATCTGGTTACCCTGAATTTGCTAAACGTGGCACTAGATTTTTGAATTCATGTGTTCTGCCTACCCCTCCTGGGAATACAGGTGTGAGAATATGTGTATGTAGTTCCGTATTTTTTTGTTGATATGATACTGATCTCACTCCAACCAAAAACCTATTCACATTCTACATCATAGTGACATTGCATGCTCAACAAGGAAAACATACTCACCTGTAGGTACTGCAACAACGTCCGAACTGTCAGGAACCAATCGTTTCGACCGTATGTAATTTCCTCCACTATCATCAGTTCTCCTCCTCCTCAGCAAGATCCATCCATTGAGAACACAACCCATTTCCGTCAGCAACTCCAACATATCTATTAGAAAACAAAGGCGATTGTGGCCCACGGACAAGTTAATCACCAGCTAATGAATTCAGGTGCGTAGGCGCACGCGAATGTGCTGTTTACAAGCGTGGTGGGTATACTCGGCCGTTGAAGCCTCATATTTGTAACATGACTGGTTTCTATTGGGCGTTGGGCTTAATGCAGCTACGGAAACATCCATGACGAGAGAGTTTTACTCATTTGTATTAGTTTTATCGTCTTCATCAGCCTATTCTAGTCTACTCCTGGACAAGCCTCTTCCATTTCATCACGCCACTGAGCATGATCTTCGGCATTTTATTTAGCTCTTGCCAGTTGATTTATAAAGATCATCACTCCACGGAATCTGAGGACATCCCACGCTACGTTTGACAATCTGTCCGAACAGGCTTTTTACATACCTAATTAATTGTTTCAGACAATGAGAAATTGAGATAATCCGGTGTGTTGTCAGATTTAGAATAATACCTGTCCATTTCTTCCGTGGGTGTCCAGGGGATACATTTTAGCCAATAGGCTAAAAACCCGTCACTATTTTATCTCTATAATCTAACTTGATGCATAAAAAATGTGCTAAAAGTGGCTGAGAAGCGTGACATGTTCATGGCTTTGCCTATGTAGTGTTTCATCTGCTCTGCCTACCCCATGGTTAACAGGCGTGATGTATTTGATTGAGATACTACAAAAAAAGAACTAGGCCTAAAATAGAACCCTGCGGAATCCTAATGAGACATGAGAAATTGCCCTCTAAGTAGCAACTCCTTACTTGACAGCGAGCTATCAGTGCGGTATATCCTAGACGCAGGCGCAGACAGTGTGTCTTCGAGCGACTAATTACTACGTAGGAACAGGCGAGTACTGACATTACTTATATGGGCTGTGGGTTTGAATCGGTAACCGGTTCTTTGGTCGGCGCGTCGTAGTGGTTATTTGCGTTGGGCGATTATAGAAGTGGTATTTTTAAAGCACTTAGTAGTATATATTTTTTGTATCTACATCCATTTCATAATAATTACTATACATTTAGAGGAAATTAGCATTCATCAAGAAACCTGCATTTTGCTGAAGCATTATAATATTTAAATAATAAAATCGATTATGATACTGTAGTTACATTCAAAATTTGAATAGATGTTGGTTGAAAGAAGAAACCAAATTATTTCAAATTTGGACTATAATTAGACACACATAAATAAGTAAAAATCTACAAGTAAACGATACTGCGACTTCCTGATTCTAGAAAAAAAGTAGTTAAAAATACGGTGAGTAAAATTGTGACTAAAACTTAATTATGGTCATTCCAGACTTAAAAACATGAACCAAAAACAATGAAAACAGTAACGAAACAAATGAACACAGCGAATTTGATGTCATCAATCATACTTATTCTAAAGTATGGGTTACTCGTTGTGCAATGAAAAAAATAACAAAAGCCAATTGACGAAATAACAGTCTAACGCATTTAGCACTCAAATAATCCAATAAACTATATTTTAGGCGCATCTGACATTTTTATATTACAAAACGACGCCTACGCATCCATTGTATTCTGGCAGTACATCTTTCTCACTGCCACGAAATCTTGCAGCTCAAGAAACTTAACCATAAGGCCTTATTTCAAGAGATATAGATGCGTAATTTAAGTTTTTGCAGGATTTGAGAGCTGCGTTATTATCTTGGTTTCAATGTCATTGACGCTTTCGTCAACTTCTCTAGGTTTGAGGCAGATTTGCGAATTTCGACGGTGAGTCACTTAGACGTGGGTTGGCCCTGTGAATAATAGAATATTAGTTATAATCAGGGAATTTATCACTTCATGCTGTAATTGAATATCTAACTTACCTACTTATGGCAAGAACCACGAAACTGGTAGTGTTTAAACTTGATCCTTTTGCGGTTCTCTAAAATACGCTATGGTCTGGTAATAATAAAATAACTGGTAAAACAAAGAGTAATTATCCAGAAATAAAATTTGTATGGTATTATAACGTGCAGTACGCATAGTAAACAGAGTTAATAATTATCTGACCTTTAAAGGCAGATAAAATGGCACAGCACTGCTACCTTCTAATGAACTAGAGAACTTCGTTAAGAAGTTAATTAAGGAGATTTTACATACATCACGCCTGTATTCCTAAACAAGGTAGGCAGAGCACACGAAACGTAGAAAACCATGAATATTCCACGTTTCGTAGCCACTTCTAGCATATAATTTTTTTTAGGTTTACAATTACATACACACATATCCTCACGCCTGTATTCCCAAGAGGGGTAGGCAAAGCACATGAATTCAAAAATCCAGTGCCACGTTTAACAATTTCAGGGTAACCAGATGGTTAAACGTAATATTGCGGTGACGGGTTGCTAGCCCATCTCCCACAATAGGTACTGTAAGGGCCAGTTAGTTTATTGTAAGTTAGGTAAGATAAGTAAATACAAAGTTATAGTTAAAGTTTAGGTAATACTTTCTCTTTTGATGTGTCTCGTGTGACAGTTAGTTGCGCACTCTCCTTGTCTCTACCAAAATATCGTATTTATAATTAATGCTATAATACAGCTAAAAGTAGGTCGCGCGTAAGCAGAAATGTACGGCAGTAAGACCGTACAGGTACACTAACCCTTTTCCAGAGTCGGCCTCTTACGATATCCATGGAAGAAATGGGGAGGTGCTAATCTTGACCGATACCATAAGGATACTTAGCACTTACACGTTCAGTAATTTATTTTCACTCAAACACCGAAAAGGCTGAGACAATAGGGATGATGACAGGGTTAAAAATATATTTCTAATTAGTCCGTAACTTAGGTTGTGGAAAAAAATGAGTCTCCTTTTTTTGGTTTATCAAATTAAACATCGGCAAAGGTATAAAATGTATAGATCATCAAACTTTTGAAATGCAGGCTCGTGACGACACGCCTTAGTAAAAATTTAACCACATAGTGACGTCATTCGAAACTTTATAGCACTGTATCCTGTCATTTGTTGCTTGTCAAATAAAAGGCAAAATACGTGTACAATATTTTTTTTTTAGTCATCTACCCAATTAAAGCCTGACAACTTACTATTTGGCCCTCGCTATGTTGCGTATTTTATAATACAAAGCTCTGATTCTCTGTAAACAATGTTTTGGTATTATTCAAATATCAACACAAATCCAATACACACCATGCTGACTATAGATGACGTATGCAATAGAATCAGAGCTTTGTAATATAAAATACACAACATGGCGAGGGCCAAATAGTAAGTTGTCAGGCTTTACACGGTGACACATTGAACGTTGATCCAGCCTGAGTATTTAGCATCATATACATCCATAAACATAACCTAAAGCCCTAGAACTAGTTTCCATGTTTTAGATTAGCCTTAGAGTCTAATTGCCGTAATCAGTACGTGAGATGTGTTATCAGGAGGTTCCCAGGGCACGATGACCGTGGGGTCTCGTGATGGCCATCGGCCGTAAGGACGGCGTGGCCTGCGTTACGTGCAGTTTAGGCCCAGCACAGACGACGGACTTTTTGTGCGGTCGAGTCTGTGCACTAAAAGTCTGCTAGGATTGTATGCATTGTGCGCCGGACTTTTTGCTCGTCGTGTGCGTTACTGCATATTCCATAGGTTCTATTTTCAGGTTTTTTACCCGTGTGGTGCCGGGTTAGAATAGCACCTCCCCCTTTCTTCGCGTGGGTGTCGTAAGAGTCGACTCTGGGAAAGGGTTAGTGTATTGTGGGCGATGGGCTAGCAACCTGTCACTGCAATATCACGTTTGACCATCTGGTTACCCTGAAATTGCTAAACGTGGCACTGGATTTTCAAATTCACGTGCTCTGCCTACCCCTCTTGGGAATACAGGCGTGAGTATATGTATGTATGTCTATTTTCACAGACTGAAAAGTCCGTCGCGGATAGTCTGTCAACTGCGCAGGGCTAGCTGAGAAGAATTGGAACACAGGTATTTAAATATTTACTGACAAATTTTCACACCTATTGTATATACATCACGCCTGTATTCTCTAATGGAGTGGGTTTCACGTATCGTGGCCACTTCTAGCATATTTTTTAGGTTTTGAGGTTGACAGGTGACTAAGAAAATTGGTTAAATCACACTACAGGCTACAACCGATCACTACTACCTGTATGTATTTCTTTCATCTACGTTTACTTTAAACCAAAAAATATGCTATGTTTGGTAACGTTTCTAGTCCTCTGCCTACCCCATTTAGGAATACAAGCATACTACTGTCTGTATGTAAGTACGGTCAAGGACTTTAATTCACGAGCCACCATAGAACCTTTGCAAAGAAAAAATCATTACGATTTCTCTTGAAAATTAATGGGATGTTACTATGACGTTTACTGTGAATTATTCCATGGTGGCTCATGAATTAAAGTCCTAGAACATATCAAATAAAACTATTCAAAAATAAAACAAGAAAAACAAACTCAACTTAACCTCTCGCGGTACATTTTTAAATACCCAAAGCATCATTATATGCGAGGGCACGAGTACAACGCGCAATCACGTGATCTACAAGACGTGTGCGCAGATAACATCGCTTCTCATGCCCTGGCGACTGATGCTGCGGAAAATGGAGGCAGATAGCATGGAGCACTTGCAGATGGCAAGCGCAGATGCTCACCACGTGCCATTGAAGAACATCAAAGGTACAAGGGTACTGGCAACCGCTTGGAGCTAGAGCGAGCATTAGTTGCAAGCAGGTTGGTTTGGTGCGACTAACCGAAGCAGCCAATGCGCGTTGCACCTGATGATGGATAACAAATTGACCCAAAACATGCCCAGAGCGTCTAGTGTGTTCAAATCGATGGTGCAGTCGTTAACGAATTCGTTTGCGAGTTATCGCAAAATTGTATGGAAACCGAGACAGCGCCGCCGGCGGAACGTTTGCACAACTGCCACGGTCGACACGTCTCCATACAATTCCGCTATAACTCGCAAACGAATTCGTTAGCGACTGTACCATCGAATTGAACACACTAGACGCTCAGATGAGGATATAATTATTTTGTTTCACTTTACGTTAACTTAAAAGTGTGAATGCAAAAATAGGTTAAAAAAACGATAGGGATCCAGATACAGACCTGTATTTGTTTTGCAATGAAGCTATTAAATTACAACAATTTATTGACTCTTCTTTTTTGTACCTTTTCTGCCCTGCGTACTTCTTTAATGGTACAAAATATATTCTATAATAACAAAACTGTTTTGGCTGGTCATATGTAGCACCACCGTGGGATTAAGTCCTCAACCGGGATAACAAATGCTTAAACATCGAACCCACGACCCCAGCCAGCCGTTCATTACTCATAGAAATGGCAGATATTTTGCTAAACGACTCTATTTGTCAGATGAGGAATAGGGCACTGTGTTATATCGCATGTAGTGCTGAATCTCTGCAGAACCTTTCCATAGCAAATGTCGCTATTAGATACTCCTAATTTGAAGGAAAAATGCTTTCAATAATCTGAGAAAGGGCTTAAGGAATAGCGCAGTGCAGTGTTTTCTAGTGTTAAGATTTGACCTTGTTGCCTAAGGTACCTTTACTTATTTCCTTAATCCCTTAAAACATCCACGGAAGAAATGAATTTGTTCTTTTATAAACCCGACACCAACACCACAACAGAACGGGGTTAACTACGCGTTTTAGTAACGACAAGGTTCTAATTATCGTCTAACATTGTCAAGGCTTCTCATCTTCAGGTTATCACGCTTCGATGTCAACCAGAAAAAGTCGCAGTACAAAGTGAGTATCATTAACTTGTTGCCGCGGCTGCGTTGACTGACAGACAATCGACTTTCACGTAGCAACCCACATCTAACTGCACGTGACAATACTATCAGCTGCTGCTTGGTGTTTGGGACAAGAGGTAGCGGGTGATGAGACAAAAATCGCTCACGCTCCAGCTTACACTTAATTTAATAAAAAAATATACCTATACAGTCAAAGCCAAAGTACCTTACAAATCGTCCACTTCAACCATGCCTGATTTAGAATTTAATGTAGATGCCTCTTACGACAGGCACGGATGAAAGGTGTTAAGTATTTCAAGCCAGCGAACGGGCACGACACCACAATTTATTTGGTAAGTAGGATAATACATAATTTTTACAATGCCATTTTAGCTTCAGTGGCTCTATTCTGCTAGCAATTTTACAGCTATTTACCAAGTAAGTCCCTTTCTTTGTAGATGAACCAGTAAAGAACGCATTAAGCGACAAGCGGTTTAGCTATTTTAATCGCTAGCGTTGAAATATCGTAATGGTCAATGGTCACAATATTCTCAGGAATCCGCATAATTGACGTCATGAAGCATGATCATACAAATTGACACAAAAATATTCCCCACTAGAGCTTTTCTGTTGGGTGTCATGTGGGTGTCTTCAATATCGTAAAGAGTGTAACAAATTAAAAGTCATGTATTTTATATGTTTTGGTTTCCTTTTGTGTTCTGAGAAAAAGCTGAAAATAGTAAAATAAAAGTTTATAGTTTTTCTTGCATCCTAAAGACTTACAGGATAACAGAGTTGTTGGTTAATCTTTTAAATGCTTAAATTCATTTTTTTTAAGTTGCGTATTAGCAAATTCATTACTGTCAGCTTATGACTTGCACCGCACAATTTTACGTGCTTTGTTCCTAGGCTGTGACAGCCTGCCTGAGAATAATACCTATATTTATGGTTTTACATTAATTTAACGTAATTGTGGTTGCTTATTGCCTTGACGGTTTGAACTTTTCCCGTTTTTAAAATGAAATTGTGATACTTTTAGCCTAAGTTAGTAAATAATAAAAAAAAAATGTCTAGATTTAGTTTTGATAATCCATCTTATGATGAAGTTAATTAAAAAAAATCTTGAACAGGCAAATTATTTCCATCAAAGACAGAAGAGCACGTAAACTGTCTCTCTCTCACACACACGCACACACACACACATACATCACGCCTGTATTCCCAAATGGGGAGGTAGACCAAGACCACATGAAATAAACCAAAACCATGACTATTTCACGTTTCGTAGCCACTTTTAGCACAGTTTTTGTATTATAATAGTGACAGGTTGCTATTTTGTTGCCTGAAGCATACTTTCACATATTTCCTCAATCGCTTCTTACGACATCCATGGAAGAACTGGAAACGTGTTATTCTAAGCCCGACACGACACGAGCAAATCGAAATCGTAAATCTTTATCTGTAAGACGTCGTTGCCTGTAAAAAATATCCCATACAAATCTACAAATACCAAGTTATTCACAACAAATAAGCATTCAACCGCAAACACACGCAAGTATAAGCATAAACAAAACACAACACACAATAAGTCCAAAGAAAAATCGTCACAGAAATACATGACAATGTCTAGCATTGACCCACGTCCCTATTCGACCTATGCCCTGACTGACCTATCCAGTTTGTTCGAAACGTGTGCTAGCGATGTTGACCTTAAGCCGACACGTAAAAAAATACTATCACAACTTCTTAGGATACTGGTTGATTTTACACGACGATGTTAGAAGATTTTCTAGTCTGTGGTGTGTATTTGTGTTAGAGTAGAGTTATGGATCTCGCTTGGCCCTTGCCCTGTGTTTGCGTCAGTCTCTGGAACAATTATGCCGTATGTTATGTTTGTGTCGTGGTATTCGTTCATTACCATTTTGTATTGAGGACGATAAGGATGGCTTTGGAGGAATGCGAATTATGCGGTTGAAGAATGTTATGTATTTTTTTGTACGAGAGTGTCTGAATTAGGAGTATTAGGACACCTCTCGAAGGTTTAGATATGCTTCATATGACTTGTAAAACTGTCACTACAAAGTAAACCTTTTTCTTTGATTTCGAAACATATTTTGACTAAGAAACGTTTTGTGTGATGTGTCCCTGTTTTTAGAATCCAAGAATTTTAATGCAAAAAAACAATTGTAGCCTGCCTTTTAATACTGTACGGTAATGCCATGAGCTCTTCCCATCTTTCAACCCAAAATAAGTAAATTACATAATTACCGTATGACTTTGCCCCTACAATGTTACTTTGCTCTCCCGTATGAACCTTTTCTATTCAATTAATGAAATGTTTAGTAGGTACAGTCAAAGAATTTGATAACTGTGCCACTTTTAACCTTTTTACAAGAAATGTCGCTGTGACATTCCATACTATCTACTAATCAAAGCAATATAAAATTCACTATGAAAAGGTTCAAAGTGGTACAGGTATCAATTTCCTTGACTGTACAGCATCATGCGGTTAATTTAATTCAGTTGTAGTATATGTAGTATATTTTTGGAATTAATTAGCGTGTTAAAAAGCGTTTATATCGGTTAGCAAAGTAGCCTTGTTGGGGCAATAATTTAAGGAAATTATACCCTAAACGTAATCTCACGCCCTGAGAAGACACCAAATATAACATTAAGTTTCTTTCCCCACCATTGTCAAGTAAAAATGCAGAAGAAAGTGGCCAATGTAGCCATCACACCGCAAAACCGCGCAGTTGCTATGTCAATAAATCTTTGCGGCAATAAGTCAATCTGTTTCCTTATGCAGCGCCATCTATTGGCTATAGCACAAACTGTCATGTTGGCTTGTCTTTTTGTTCGTCCACTGAAAAAGTGGTGATTTACTTCTTCATAGTATAGAGTAGATGTAGTTTTACGGGCAGGTGAAAGTTCTAGGAACCCGGAGTTTTTTTTGGCTACTTCGACTTGAATTTCATAACCATCGTCAATCGCTGTAACGCAGTCCAAATTTTTAGAAAATTAAAACGTGGTTAAAGTTAAAAATAACGTGATCTAGATCTTTACCTGTCTATTTTTTACACTGTAGTGCTGGCAACCGATCCTGTGGTTAATGAAAAGGGTAATGAAACAATACTGCCAAACAAAAATACATAAAAAGTTGTGTGAAAGATGCCCCCTTTTATTTTTTCTCGTTAGTAGGTATAATGAGAAGAAAAATAAGGGACATCAGCTTAATTTTTTGCTCTTTTTAGGGTTCCGTACCTCAAAAGGAAAAAACGGAACCCTTATAGGATCACTTTGTTGTCCGTCTGTCCGTCCGTCCGTCCGTCTGTCAAGACCCTTTTTCTCAGGAACGCGTGGAGGTATGAAGCTGAAATTTATATCAATTACTCAAGTCTACTGTCCCTTGAAGCTGTGAAAAAATCAAACTTCTAAGCCAACGCAATCAAAAGATACAGCCGTTTATGCCGCAAGTTTTCGACACTTGCAAGGGAATCAAAACCTACAGGGTGCTTCCCGTGAACTCAGAATCTTGAAATTTGGTACGAAGCAACGTCTTATAGCATAGATAAAGGAAAAATTACGAAAACCATAAATTTTTAGTTACATCACGTAGAGGTATTAAATTGTAATTCATACCAAATACTCAAGTCTATAATACCTTTAAGCTGTAACAAAATCAAACTTCTATGTCAACGCAATCAAAAGAAACAGCAATTTAAGCTGCATATTTTGAAACTCGCAAGTACTCACAAGAGAATCAAAACCTAAAGGGTACTTCCAGTCGACCTAGAATCTTGAAATTTGGCATGAAGCAACGTTTTATAGCACACATAAAGAGAAAATTCCGAAAACCTTAAATTTTTAGTTACATTACAAAATATATATTTTTTAATAAATATAAACTTATTACTTTTTTCCTCATGAACGCGTAGAGCTATCTATAATAAAAATACCATAGTTATGACTCCATTGTCGTAATGTTGTAAACCTTGCAGGTTTGTACGGAACCCTCGGTGCGCGAGTCCGACTCGCACTTGGCCGGTTTTTTTTTCTAATCTTTCGCTAACATGAAAGTTACAAAGAGTGCACAATTCAATTAGGTATTTGCTTAATTCATATTTTGGCTTTGAAGTAGCCGTAAATATTGAGCAACTGGTTCAAAATGTCTCCCCACTCTTTTCTATTAGCTCTCTTCCATAAAAAAGCAAGTAAAACAAAGTACTCAAGAAAAACCTCGTGACCATAAACAATTTGCCTTCATTATGAAAACGGTAAATGCAAGCGGAGTCGCGGTTAACCCTTGTATTATTATATTAGAATAATAAGCGTTCGTAATAACAGAGTTCACCTTGCACACAATGGCAGAAATATATTATGTCATTGCGCCGACGCACCGGCCCGGTAACAGTCGGTATAGTTAAACTACGGTTGAATTTTCAATATTAAAATGTTTGCTAGTTGTTTGCTTGTGGTGTTGTTGTTGGTTAGTAAGTCGTCATTGTTGTACGTTTTTTTATTTAAATTTGAACTTTAAAGAGTGCGAAAAGTCACGTCGAATCGCGAATTGTTTCGAAGTTATTTTTGCTTGCGTCAGAGTGATCTGCCCATCCCATTTGGGGATACAGGAATAATGTTTTTATGTGAATATGTAGTTTTAATCACAAGTTTTCGACCCTGTACGTATTGTCAAGCTTTTATTTAGTTGTACTAGTCCATTTAAATTTGAGCCATTTTCCGGTTACCGATAGAGCTGCAATTTAGTATACCTGATGACAATACAAAATTTTGATAGTAGAATCCTATTGGTCCAGTCCGGACTATCTCCGTGACTAGCAACTCTTCCAAGATTGGTCTAATTAACATAAGAGATACTTGGCTTAAACTACAATCACCGAACAAAAATTAAATCGTATTTTTTTTTGTTAGTTAGGTTATTAAGCTCATTATGAAGATGTTGAAAAATTATCGGATAACTCACGTTTAATAAATCGAGTTTAGCTCGACATGTTTCGGACAAATTCGTAGCCCTTCATCTAGGAGCCGCGACAGCTGCTGCTGCCAAACGCGAACTTCGCGCCTCGGCTCTCTTCACGCGACTGCTCGTGCTCGACGACCAAAATCATGTCAAAATCATTATGAAGATCTTAATTTTGTAATTCATAGGTAAATTTCAACATATTTAACAAATAATTTGACACCTCCACTATCATTTTATTACCCTTGCTTACAACTACAACAACCAATACAAACGAAAAACCAAAAATTTTCGTCGTCAGTTAACCCTACCAGTACAACCGGGCGCAAAATTTTTAAACAGCGAAATGTTTATGTATGAAGGTGTCAAAACACCCCGCACAAATTGCCCCAGGCCGTCTATGGGCATCTATTTGAATAGCCTCGAAGGTTCTGGAACGCTCTCGAACGTTCGCGAATAGCCGCTCTGCTTCCAGATATACAATGGTCTGGCCACCCGGATAAGATGGTCGCAGGACCGATAGCCTTCTATGACGATTTATTGCTTAAGCGTCGGCTTATTGAATTTTAATGGTCATTATTCAATGCTATTGTCTCTAAACCGCGTATTTAGTCCTGGATTTTGTTAAATTGTGTGGGAACGCGGAACTGGTTTATTTAAATGGGGTAAAGGTGGGAATGTTTAAGGAGGTTCACGGCAAGTTTGTAAGGTTTGGGCTTTTTATTCGAATGCACCTTCTCGCTCGGATAGTCAAATAAATCTGATAAAAAAAAATATAGGGCGAGATTTGGATAAATTGAAATACAATAAGAGACAAATTAGGCACTCACAGTTTTTGGCCACAATTTATAAAATGAATGAATTGTGAGAAGTGTCTGAAAATTGTATTTCATAAAAATAAACACCGCGTGGTGTCCGGGTTCAGAATAACACCTCTCAACTCAACACTTTCGTAAATAACGTAAAAGGCTACTATGAAAATACGTTCAGCTATACTTTGGGCGACAGGCTAGCAACACAGCATTATATCGATATCGTAATGATGTGCTAGCAACCTGTCACTACTACACTGCGTGAAGCAGAACACTTGACGTTTGTGGAAGAGGCTTTATTACTGGGCGATAGGTAGCGGTAGAGTCGCTATAGATTCAACCAAAAATCAGTCATGCATGGGAATACAAAAGATCCGATTTTTTTGACAGAGTCCTTTGGCATCACTAGGGCATCTTTTCTTCTATAGACAATTTCTTTATAAGGACAAATCTCAGTATCTAAATCAGGATGCGCCTCCTAAGCTTCCCACTTTGATAGCGACCCGCTCGTATGGAAATGGAAAGTCAACAAATGAATACGTAATCAACAATCGCTGGCAATCCCTCCCAGCTGTATAAGGAATCAACACGATGTTCACATATAACATCAGCTGTATATCATCGACAATTAGCTCGGTGACATTTTGTTTCTCTGTGAAATATGGTTACGGCGTTTATGCCAAATGCGGTGGTCAGATACGTTAGTTTGTTTGTATTGAGCTGCCGTCGATGTGTGAAATGTATTAATGTAATTAAGTAAGTACAGATGTAGTGAGAAACTATTTTCCTTCGTAATTTTTTGGAAAAGTTCGTATTTATCGTACTCTCTCAAATAGCTTCAGTACCCATCTTAAAGCCGTAGGGGTAAGTCGTATCAGCAGACAAATATATATATAGAGTGGATAATACGCAATCCAAATATTCGCTATAGTATCATTATTTTCAAATTACTTATAAAAACTTTGTATAGCCATGCTAAAACCTCGAAAACGGTTAAAAAAACCAGTCCAAGAAAATTATATTTAATATTAACCTGTATCATATCGGAAAATAGCATATTCAAAAATAGCAACAACTCAGAGTATTCTGGCAAAATTTTATTTTGTTGTCCTTTTAATTAATGTTTTAAAGTGGAGATAATGTTTGGTTTACTAGTGACAATAAAACTGAGTTGATATTTCAAAGTTACAGGAAGTGGTTGTTACATCTCTATATTATACAATCACATTATTCATTTTGACATTTGACACTAAACAATAAAGTTCCATATTAATGGATATGAGAATGTCACTGATTTAATACGATCATTCATTGACAGTTCGGATGCCATCGTATTACGATAAAGATCCGAGTTTTCCCGAAGGAAAATAGTTTCTCACTACATCTGTAAGTAAGTAAGTACGTAAACACTTTATTGTACAAAAAAAATACAACCAAGATTCTAAAGAGGGATCTCTTACAGAAAACCTTTGAAAGACAGAGAGAAAACTTAATTATTCAAAATCAAATTAATTTGTTAATTAATAAGACCGATAAAAAGAAAGACTACAATGAACAATAGTGGGATAAGGTAAATGTGCCAATGCTCGACACTGACCCAATACATGGCACTTGCAACCTTATGTCATAGTAAGACAGGTGACAGATAGGTGTCATCTACTAGGCGTTGAGGCGTCGAGCATTGGTACATTTACCTTATTAGGTACCTGAAGAGATGACGTCTACAAATAATCCTTTCTTTTTTAAAGTAACTACGAGACTATTAAAAAGAATGTGATATTACTATGTTAACTAATTTGTTAACGCATAGCTTACGTTTCGTTATTTTGTATAGTTAATATAATTATATTCAGTTTATGGTCAGATGCATTTAGATGCAATAAGTTATAGTTACACATACATCACACATGTATTGCCAAATGGGGTTGGCAGAGCACACGTAGTGTAACATAGACAACCATGACTATTTCACTTTCCTTAACCACTTCTAGCATAATTTTACGTTCAAAAATAGACAAAAAATAATTTTAAACAAAAAAAAACCGACTTCAAATTAGCAATATTTTGAAAATATTCTGTTTACTGAATGTAAAATCTTGACTTCATCAACAAATTACCGAAAACGCCGTACATCTCCATATAAAATTTGAAGAGTTCCCTCGATTTCTCCAAGATTCCATCATCAGATCCTGGTGTCGTGCCAATGGGACCAATTTCGAGTTATACCCTATCGATTAAAAAAAAAAATTTGAAAATCGGTCCACGGGTCTCCGAGCTATCGAGTAACTAAATAAATAAAATAAATAAAAAAAAATAGGTCGAATTGAGAACCTCCTCTTTTTGAAGTCGGTTAAATAATAATATTGGCAAACTCCTAGCCTTTCGCCTAAAACATACTTAAACTTCCCCTAGTCGCCTCTAACGACACAGGAATACATACCGACGCCTGAAAGCTGAAATGGAACAAGGAATTTCCTATACTAGGTATATTGAGAATACGTGGTAGAAATCAGAAAAAAAAATTGTTAAGAATAATTAACTTAACTGTGCAAAAAAATGTCGCTTGTCGCATTTCGCCTTTCAATCATCGCTATGTTGATAAAAATATAACAACATTTTACAACACGCTGTATGTACATCGGAAATATTCCTCTTGCATTCGCCATAGGTGTATTGAAAACGAATAGAAGCAAGTCGTGTAAGACCGAAGGTACAATGGGCCATCTATAACCATCGGCATCGAACTATCATTAGGACCCTAGTCCATAGGTCGAGCGGTCAGTGAGGGCGTGAAATGTCATCGTCCCAGGCCGCCACCATAAGGCACATGGGCTATATTTCTATTCGAAACTGTAAAATGTCTGTGTCAAATGTAACTGTCTAGTCGGGTTTAGATTTACCTCTGCTTTAATTCTTCGGACGTAAGAAACGAGTGAGGAAGGGGTAGACACTATAGTCAATGCGCTAGAAATCTGTCACTGTTATGTCTTTTATATCCTAAGTAACCTAAAAATAAAGTTTAGTAATAGCCTCCTTCTTTCAGAAACAGGGGCGTTTTGTTATTTAGATGTGTGTAAAATTAAAAACTACTTAAAAAATCGAATATTAAATTTTGTTCGTGAGATTTTTACAAATACCTCACACAATACATTAATTCAACATTATGTAATGATTTTTGAATTAAACTGGTTCAATAGCTAAAGAAAAACCTTTCTATTGAACCATACTTAGAAATTAATTGAAATTAAAAATGTAAAAATTATCAATACTAACTACAAACAGAGATATTTGCATGCCATCGTATTTGGTTAGACTCTGTAGTGTCACCGGACTGCACAACATTTTTACGAACACTTATTATTTATTACCGTGTCTGAAGCAATTATAAATAATTATAATTCACAACGATAAACGTGAAATATGGTAGACGGATTAGCATATATTATTTTGAATATAGTGTAACACGTGATAATCATACCTACTAGTTTAAGGTGTTGTGAATATGAGAATATTTTAATCCTTCGACATATTACGAGTACTCTCGCTTTAGATTATGGAAGAGTCTAAGCAAATACTAGTTTCTATTGTCAAAGCCTAATCTTTATTATGCTTTCTGGGGCATATGTGTTCAGGATTAGCGATGAGTCACTTATTTTAAAACTAAAGAGTGTAAATCTGTTTGGTTTCGGTCAGAGAATAACACCTGTTTATTTCGTCGGTGGATGAAGTAGAGGCGACTAAAGAAATAGGTTAAGCCTCAACTGTAAAGGTATATTTTAGGTTATAGGCTAGCAACCTGTCACTGTTATGCCTGTCGCTGATTTTATATTTCCGTATGGTGTCGGTTTTAGAATAACATCTTTCCATTTCTTCCGTCGATCTCGTAGAGGCGACTAAGGAACTAGGTTAAAGTATATTTTAGGCGACAGGCTACTATTATACCTACCAACTCAAAACTTAAAAAAATATGCGTAAAATAGTCATGATTTGTTCTATGTATCATTTCATTTGCTCTGGCTACCCCATTTGAAATTGTAATGTGTGTATGTATGTACCTTAGGTACATATCGACCAGTCACATAACTTAATAAAAACCATTCCTTTTCATATGTCATAACCCCCATCCGCATCCAAAATTCACCACGCTTAACCTACCCGCACCCACCGGGCCATCCTCAAAGGTCGAAGCCTGACCGATAACGACTTGTTGCACCACGCGCTAGGAATGCACCGCGATGGCACTTTACAACAAATATTTGGATAATAGAGGTTCCCTGCATTGGGCATATCATTTTATGTCCGAAACCGTTTTTACCAAAAACTTTCGCTTAGTGAGTTTGAATTCTGCGATAGCAGTTCATGTACAAATCATAACTACGCTTGATAGGTGAAATGGGATAAGCGACATTTTTTTAGACCAGTAAGTTATCCATTTTTGCCTTATTAGCTTTTGCGACAAGCAAATGCATTTTGGCAATGGTGGCGTTAAGCTTTGTAGAAATATAGTAATTCCTACATAATTTCACTTTATATTCTAAAAACATGTCGTATATCCATTTCGCCTTTCATGCGTCGATCAATATAGGTATACCATAAAAATCCTTACAAATTTATGTCAAACCAGATTATTTTGCACGCCTGGTCGCTTCGCCAAAGAAATTACTGTGGCCCTAGCTGGTCTATTTAAAAATCGGCGCCAGAACCTACCACAAATTCCCGTAGCTATTTTAGTTAGTTAGGCTAATTTACTTACAAAATAATATGTGGTGTCGAGTTTAGAATGATATCTCTTCATAATGTTTTGCGCGTATCCGGTATCATAAGAGGCGAAGGAACTTGGTTTAGGTCTGTATACTTTAGGCAACAGTTAAATATCCATAGGATGCCATCCATACTAATATTATAAATGGGAAAGTGTGTTTGTTTGTTTGTCCGTCTTTCACGGCTAAATGGGGCGACGGATTGACGTGATTTTTTGGGTGGAGATAGTTAAAAGGATGGCGAGTGACATAGGCTACTTTTTGTCTCTTCATAACCCCCCACCTCCCTAAAAACTTCTTAACGCGATTTATCTATCTCTTTTTTCAACCGTAACGGCTAAAAGCTTAGAAATTTTAATCTATTCGGGAGAACAAGCTCAAGCTCACTACCGGAGACAATTGGGTAGCATGGGACAGAACAGTGGAAACTGTTAGAAGAGGCCTATGGCAAGAGGCACACTAAAATACGGGACATCTTATAGACAACCTCAAAGACCAAGGATTTTATATTCAGAAAAAAGGATTACAGTTAGATTAGTGGTCGATTAGTAGTTCTCACTAGGCCGTTGACCCACAAAACTTTTACCATCGGCCGACACTCCTTGATCCTGGTAAACCCTTGCAATAAGTTCACGTATGGCGTCCGGGGCAATGTGCGTAGGCGCAGATTATGCATGCAGAAACAACGCCAAGGTAAATGCTCTACTTGTTTCGGATAAAGTTATAAGACATTAGTAGACGGTTCACTTTCGTGTCTAATTTTGTAATTAGAATTTATTAAGGGCGTTGCCGTAGCTAAATTTTTTGGGGCATTTTCAGAATTTTTTTGTTTGGTTTTTTTGTACTCAGAATTGCGAGCACTATCGAAAAGCAACAAAAAATTAGCGTTGCTCTTGTGACGCAGTTAACCAAACCTTTTGTATGGATCGTTATAAAACGGACTAAGTAATGTCTTTTTAAAGCAAAATTAAGCAAAATTTTCAAAACATTTTAGATTAGGTCGACTATCCTGTTCTTACCTGTGTCATCCTATGTTAATAAAGGTCCTTCTATTTTTTTTTTCAAAAATTAAAGCAGAGCCGTCACTCCGCGCACGCGCTCGCCACAGTCCGCGCCATAATTGATACAGGCCGTTCTGAAAACCAATAGCAACGCGTGATTTACCGCCGCCTAATGCGCATGCCCGGCGACTTTATTAACATTTATTATGGTAATGACTGCGTTGAATAATGTTTTAATATGCGCCGACGCGTGGGCAAAGGAAGGGTTAAATGCTCTTCAATGGGTTGGGTGTCGATTTTTGGGTCAGACGCTCGGATAATTCTTTGCGTGATCTTGTGTGCGCATGGTTATAAATATAACTACATAGATGTTACCCGTGAGTCCTGAATTTGTTCGTGGGTGATACACCAATGTTTGCGTCTCTTCTGTGGATATGACAAAAGTTAAGGGTTTATAGTCAATAATAATATTCGGAAAGATGAAATTAATTCAGTACGCCTCGCAAGCTACTAACTCGTTTAAATAAATCATAAGATTGGGCTTTTTAAGCCATGAATTTCATGTTTACAGTGATACCTCACCTGTCCTGTAAGAGAGACCTCCCGTGGACATAAAATTGTTGGCGTAGATACCAAGGTTAAAACAAAACCATTGTTAGGGTTAAAAAAACACCAAGTTTTGTCCCCAGTTCAACAGTTGAAGCGCGAAAAAGCAAAGAGTTACTTAGACACTTATTCCTTAGACTGGAGCAAAAGCAAAAGCAAGGAAGCACGAGATCGGAAGAGCCAAAAATATTACCTTCTCATTTGTTATTAGTTATTACCTTCATACAAATAACAGAACTAATTAAATTACTGTGTGCTATCGAACCAATTGATTCCTGGCTCACGGTAGAACCTATCTATACTAATATAATAAAGCTGAAGAGTTTGTTTGTTTATTTGTTTGTTTGTTTGTTTGTTTGAACGCGCTAATCTCAGGAACTACTGGTCCAAATTGAAAAATTCTTTTTGTGTTCGATAGACCATTTATCGAGGAAGGTTTTAGGCTATATAACATCACGCTGCGACTAATAGGAGCGAAGAAACATCGAAAAATGCGGGAAAAACTGGGAAAATTAGTCACTATTCCACGCGGACGGAGTCGCGGGCACAGCTAGTTTACAATAAACGTCATAGTGACATTGCATTCATCTTAAAAAATACGGATACTCACTTTTTAAATTGAGTTTAGCTCGACATGTTTCGCGCTACATAGCACCTCCCCCTTTCTTCTCGTGGGTGTCGTAAGAGTCGACTCTGGGAAAGGGTTAGTGTATTGTGGGCGAAGGGCCAGCAACCTGTCACTGCAATATCACGTTTAACCATTTGGTTACCTACCCTGAAATTGCTAAACGTGGCACTGGATTTTGGAATTCATGTGCTCTGCCACCCTTCTTGGGAATACAGGCGTGAGATATGTATGTTTCGCGCTAATTCATAGCCCTCGCTAAACTCGTTTTAAAACGTGAGTTATCCATCTTTTTAAGATGAGTTAGTCTCACGGTAGTTTAATGTTTAATGTTTAAGGAGATCTTTATTACGTTTATTGTGACATTTTTCTTGCGGCGTATTCTTCTTCGCAATCATGGTATTTACGAAGCGCTAATAGACTTACAAAGAAGACAAGCAAAAGAGTCTCTTACGGCCTACTATACTAGCTTACGAAAAAAAAACAGTTTTGATGTTTTAAACTTTCGTGATTCTCCTTCATGTTTCTAAACACGCTTTGATACATTTTTTTTAAACGTGATACAAGTTTCGCGTATTTATAGATGTGATGTTGATTTTAATTCTTATAGAGATGTATACCATGAGTTAGTGATCAGCATTTAAGTACACAATGATTATCTTATGCATCGTAATTACACGATCATTGTGCTTAAATGTCATCATTTGCTTGTCTTGTCTTCTTATGCAAATGCTATAAAGATACTCCATGCATATTCACATCGTCTAGCTATAATAACACGTATGTGTGCTCTGTACGCTTTTTAGGAATTTTAACTGATTTAATATTACTCTACTCTACGTAAATGATTCATACATTGCGGTATAGACTTAAAGTCCAGTGCAAGAGCCGTCGAATACACATTTTTTACATTGTTCTTGTTTAATTATGACTATTTACGTATAGGTACATATATACGAATATATATCACGCTTGTATTCTCAAACAGGGTAGAGAACACAAAACGCTACATTATCAAAACCATGATTCCACGTCTCGATGCCATTTTTATCATATTTATAGGTTTTCAGAGATAAAAGAGGTACCATAGTCACAAGTTGCTAGCCTGACCCCTAAAACATACCTTAACCTCTTTCCTACAGTAAAAGTATACCTAGTAAGTACATTGTAGCAGGAAAATTACAGTTAATGTATCATTAGGACAATTAGACAACTTACACCAATCATCTAGTTCCAAATTAGGCAATTAAATGCATGTGCTAATGGGTTAGAAAACGTATGAACAAAATTATACAGATATACATCCAAGACTCAACAGGAAAAAATCGTATTCATCACACAAACATCTGCGGAACCGGGAATAGAGGCTTCACAGTCAGGTTCTCTAACCACTGGGCTATTCGGCCGTTAAATGAAGATGTGATGTTGCATCCCACGGGTGCTTCAGGAGGAAACCGCATAACTTCACCAGCGTATAGCTGAGGTCATAATGATTAAAAAACCTTATTATGAACATAGGTCGAAATATGACTATTAACTTTTTTTCACTTTTCATACACTTTTTATATTGTTTCACCAGTAACACAATGTTTTAGGATGAGCTGGCAACGCACAAACGCGCTGGCAGAGTCACAAAGACATTTCTTGTCAAAAATAAATAATTTTCAAGTAAAATACAATAAAAAGTTCCGTTTGCAAACGTTAATTACTGGCAAACTAAGCCGAATCCAGCTTACATTATATGAAATTATAGTTTCTAAATATGGTCAGGAACACGGTGGTAAAGTTATGCGGTTTCCTCCCGAAGCACCCTGTATACCAAGCTAAATAGGCTAGTTGATAAAAAAAAAACTATTTAGTCCGTCAGATAGATTACTAAAAAATACTGTAGGTACATGTATTTTTTCTTTTATTTGACAAACGAAAATGACGATAATACAGCGCTTAAAAGTTTCGCGTGACGTCACGCACGACTGGGTACAATTTTTAGCGAGTCGTTACGTCACAAGCCCCCACTCCGGAAGTTTGATGATCTATAACTTTGTCGATGTTTAGTCATTTGATAAAAGAAAAAAATATGTGTGTCATATTTTTCCATAATCTTACGAACGGAGTAATTAAAATTACATTTCTTAACGCAGGAGACAAGCCTATTGTCGATATATTGATTATTGGGACGAGTAATTATAGTGTAGTTCAGTAGAATAGTTAATGTACCTACCTATTACATCAGAACTGTTTCTACAGTCAATATTCAGTTCAGATCCTGTATTTTAGTGCTGTCAAAAAGCTATTTATCACGCAAAGCAAGCAAATGTAAAGTGACCACGCAGACAGAACCGATAGCAATAACCATCCGTCTTGCAGGATACTTATAATGGCATTGTCTAAATTCTTACATTAAATACATTACAAACCGGCACGAACCAATGAATGGGCATGGAGGAGGCGTAATCTTGACCACAACCACAGTATATAATATGAATACATACAAACAAACATGACGTCTCTATTCCTAAAGGGGGCAAGCAGAGCACGTTTTGCAGATACTTATAAGACAATTTTAGGACTTAAAAAAGACGAAGACGAGTTGCCGGCCTATTTTGGAATTACATAATTGTATAATTTGAACCGAGATTATTGGATAAAAATATAGTTTTAACAAATTCTTCACTACATCACGCCTAATTCTTATATTCTGAAATGGGATAAACAGAGAACATAAACGTTACGTAGACAAAACCATGACTATTTTACGTTTCATGGCCATTTCACGCATATATTTTTAAGTTTTTTGTTGGCGGGTAGCTAGGTAGGTACAATAGTAACAGGGTATTAGGTATACCTTAACCTATTTCTTTAGTCACCTCTTACGACATCCACGAAAGAAATGGAGAGGTGTTATAAACTTTTAGGATTTTTCTTATTCTTGTTCTAATAAGCAAGTGATGGCGATACTAACAGTTATATCTTCCATCCCCATCTTCCTACTCCACGGCGGCCACCTAATCCGTATGGTAATGCATACAGCATTGTCGTGTTGCACAACCGACAATTAGTTCTGCGCCCGCGACAGCCTGGCTCCGAATAAACCGCCTAATCTATGGCCACAGCGAGCCATTCGTAATACTGTTTGTTGTTGGACCAGGCTGTCATAATCAGGAAGGAACTTATTTATTTTCTCGCTTGCAAAAATTATAGTTTCTTCATATTCGCGATTCTTCACAATTTTCATGATAGGGATATGAAATGGATACACGCAAGTATTTAAATAGAGATTAGACCCATCGTTGGGACAACCCCCATTTTGGGGTCCCCGTGTGGTGCCTGGTTAGAATAGTACCTCCCCCTTTCTTCCCGTGGGTGTCGTAAGAGGCCGACTCTGGGAAAGGGCTAGTGTATTGTGGGCGATGGGCTAGCAACCTGTCACTGCAATATCACGTTTAACCATCTGTTTACCCTGAAATTGCTAAACGTGGCACTGGATTTTTGAATTCATGTGCTCTGCCTATCCCTCTTGGGAATACAAGCTTGAGAACAGTATGTATGTATGTTGGAGCAATGCGTCATTGCACATCTAAACGCATCCGCCGTGGCGTGTTGCTTCCGATGATGGGTCACGACTGGCCCGATACATATCGAGCTGATCTCGGTGTAAATACTTCTGTATCCATTTACTTCACTATGGGTGATTCTTACGGTAGTTTTGTTTAAAATGTTCATAATGTTCAGCACAGCTGTCAGAAAAAATATGCAGAATCGAGAATAGAAAAAAAAAACAATTATAGCGTTGAATGATCCGTAAAGCTCCAAACACACTGACAGAGGTAGCAGAGCGGCGTGACGGAGTAGCGTCACGGTTTCGGTTGTAAGATTCGAAATTAAACGAAAGAGCGCGCACCAAGCTCAGGCAGGGAAATTATCGTTCCGTTAGTTCCATCGCGAACGCCCGCCCGTTTGGAATTTTTCAAAAAATCAACCGTCTAGCGTCAATAAGGTACATTATTAGATTAGAGTCAGTATAAAATACACATGTTTTAATCAAATCAAAAACATTGTGTTTGAAAAATCAATTGATCTACTAAATGATACAAAACTGCTAATTAACAAGTTCGACGCCAGTGACACAGCGTCTGTGTCAAAAACACTCTCAATGAAGCGCTACCGGTGTTGAATGTGTTAATTTCGTGTTTAGGCGTACATGTATGTATGTCTGGATGACACTTGAAACAGCAAATGAAAACTTTTCTCTTCTCCAATCTCTTACCCAATTTTTTTTATTCTATAGTTTAAAAGGGACAGTGTCCCGGAGATGAATCTGCTCTTATCGTGTTTTCAAAGCGCGGCAAGTTTTAGGTCGTTTCTAGTTGTTGGACACTTTGGGTAACTTTAGAAGTAAGTTGGTACGTATCTCCCACGGGTAGCAAAGGACGCATCTTCATAAGAAAGTCTTTGGACTTACGTCCTTTAATTTATTAGGCAGGTATATCTGAATGGAAAATTCCAGAATATTGAGCCATTTAAATAGGTTAGGCGGTTATAAAGAAATGAAGGTCCTTGTATGAGAATATGAACTGGCGAAAATAAGTCGAGCATAAGTCAAAATAAGAGGTATTCATTGTACAATGTCTATGGTGATAGTGATCGTCAGATCTAAAAGCGTTATCAGTGGGGAAAATTGGTTGAAAACGTAAGGGTTGACTCTGCAAACTAACATTTTTAACTGACGGATTTAGAAGCACACGACTGAGGACAAATGGATCTAAATCAATAAGGATACCTAAGTATGCTTTCATCAGGTACGAGTATGCTTTAGTCAGGTAGCATGCTGTCACTATTGCTTATGAAGCCAAAACCATGACTATTTCCCACTGAGGTACTATTTACGTTAGTAGTATTACCTCAATGCTATTACCCAGTTTTGTAGCCACATCTAGCATAATTTCTAACATGAACTTAACTCGATATACATTAAAAATGTCGCGTTATCCATTTTATCTTTCAAGCGTCCATACAATCTTTCATAAAATTATATTTATATGTATGAACGCGGGACTTAATCACGATTTTTTTTATTTACCTTCTCGACGTTTCGGCCGCGTTACAGCGACCGTGGTCACGAGTTGACTGAAGCGCGACGTTTGTTTCGCAGCCCGGGTTCTTTGAACTACCCGCACTTGATTTTCATCAATAACGGCTCCTCGAACTACCCGCGTTTCTGTGACTCGTGACCACGGTCGCTGTAACGCGGCCGAAACGTCGAGAAGGTAAATAAAAAAAATCGTGATTAAGTCCCGCGTTCATACATATAAATATGAGTGAGAATCGCGAAAGTTTAAAATATTTCATAAAATTGACGCTCAAATGCGATTTTTTTTTAATTTATTGTACAAACTTGATATTTTCAGGATTGTTATCGTAGAAATACACTGAAATACAATATGTTATGGTAGAAGGCTAGTAAACAAGTATTCCTATACTTCCTTTGCCACCTCTTACGATGTTCACAGAAGAAACGGAAAGGCGGTATTCTAACTCTACACCACACGTCGAGTAAAACTCATATTATTTCCTCACACGAAATTAATTCCAATTTGGAATAAAGTCCACTGACATTATTTTTACCAGAACATTATCCGCGTCTTAAAAATAATCTGACAAGTCGTAAATACATCAGCAGCCGGGGAAATTATTAGCAAATATTTTGCAACGCACTGCACGCCGTGTCTGAGCCAAATTCCTGCCATTTATTGCACTAAAAATACCGGTGCACTTAGGGCAGTGATCGCCAGTGTAAAAAATGGACAACCGTCGCACGTGGACAACACATGTTGTGTTTACTCGTTAAGACGTGATCATACGGTTTTGATTTTTATTTTTGGCTGGACTGTTAAAACATTTTAAAATTTTCACTCACGAGTACAACTAAGTGGGATTTAATCAAGTACTTAGGTACATTTTACTATTACATACTAATACGTCGTGTGGAGTCGGGTTTAAAATAACAATACATCTCTTTCTTCCACGGACTTCTTAAAAGGCGAGTAAGGAAATTGGTTAGTACCAATATATTTTAGGCGACAAGCTAGCAACCTATCACTACAGTAGCTCTTAACTAACAACCTAAAAAAATAATTAAGAAAAGTAGTATCTACGAGACGTAATAATATTACTGTCACTCTCTGCTGCTTTCACGAGGTCTCCCCTCCAGACCTACCCTAGTAGACTTTCCCAGCATATGCTACGGTTTTCCTGCCAGGGTGTGTCAATGACCATTTCTTTCGACAGTCAGTTAAATAAAACCGGCCAAGTGCGAGCCGGACTCGCGCACGAAGGGTTCCGTACCAAAAACTGCAAAAAATCAGAATTTTTGTATGGGAGCCCCCCTTATTAATTTTATTATTTATTTTTAAATTAATAGTAAAGTAAATTTTATTAAATATTTAATTAAATATTCTGTGAGCATTTCAAGTATTTAGCTGTTACAATTATTTAAATAGACCCAAAACTGCAAAAAAACACGTTTTTTCTACGGGAGCCCCCCTTAATTATTATTATTATTTTGATTTTAGTATTTGTTGTTATAGCGGCAACAGAAATACATCATCTGTGAAAATTTGAACTGAGATAAATCGTGAGATACAGCCTGATGACAGACGGACAGACGGACAGACAGACAGCGAAGTCTCAGAAATAGGGTCCCGTTTTTACCCTTTGGGTACGGAACCCTAAAAGTATTTTGGCTGCAACCCCGAACCATAACTTTACTTGTCGTCAACTTTTTTCCGCGCTATAACTGGCCAGGCCAGGACAGACGCACAAAAAGACGGCCAGCGTCTGCCGTCCACTGGCGCCGCGCCAGCAAAAATGTGCACGTAAATAAATGGTCACCGCCAACGGTCAACGGTCCTGCTTACTTAAGGCGACGATCTATGAAGTAAAGAGTAACCTAAATTTAGAAAGCTGGTGACTGCTGGTATTAAACTATTTTCCTTAGTCGCCTCTTACGAGATCCACAGAAGAAATGGATAGGTTTTATTGTAAGTTCGACACCATACGGGTGAATGTTTCTTTCAAATCAAAAAGGTTGAAAAACCTCCGGAGTTTTAAGGTTAAGCCTTAAAAACCAAATCTTAAAAATCTAGCTTTCAAATTAAATTTCACATCGAAATCGGTTAAACCGTTCAAGAGCTACAATACCCTCCTAAGCCCTGACTCTAAATACTTAATTTAGGGCCTCAGACCTAGACAAAATTTTCATGGCTTAAAATATTGAATCTTACGTAACCTGATCTTTAAGTTCATTTTCCACTGAATAATTTGTACTTAATGAAGTACATTCGGCTGTTATGCTTACTAGTAATTTGTACTTTATAAAGTACGCGGGGCCTGATACATACGCGCACACACGCGCTGATAGCGTCGTTAAACTTACTTAAACACTTATTTTTGAATCGAGAATGATTTGAAAACGTTTTAAACACTTTTTAACCCAACATAGTTGGAAGTATGCATTGATAATGATAAGATTGACCTCTATTTATGTGTAATTATGCCCGTCGGTCTGTTTCTCTTCAAATGGTGTTCCATAAAATAAAAATAAAAAACTCACCACAATTTCAATCCTATCTCCTGAAACTTAATTGTGAACCATAACCCGAAAACCTGCAAATTTTTAGTATTGTCGTGGTAAATTATTCAATATTTATGCAGTTACGTGTTACGTGTTATTTTTTATGCACTACATACATTCATACATACATACGTACAATCACGCCTGTATTCCCAAACGGGGTAGGCAGAGCACACAAAACGCTACATAGACAAAACGAAGGCTATTTCACGTTTCGTGGCCACTTCTAGCATTTTTTTTTGTTTTAAGGTGGCAGGTATAATAGTAACAGGTTGCTAGCCTGTCGCCTAAAATGTACCAAAACCTATATCCTTAGTCGCTTCTTACAACATCCACGGAAGAAATGGAGAGGTGTTATTCTAATCCCGACACCACACGGGACTATGGATATGCACTAACTTGACCTTAACGGACTGTATTTCAGCGCAGTTAAAAATGTAGCAGTTCATTTGGACGCATTTCAAGAAGCACTTGATTGCTCGAGGTCCTTGCGTCGGAGTATGTGAAAGTAATTTTATTTTCGTGTGCCTTATTACTGTCCGAAAATATACTTTTTTATTGCTCAGAGCTCGGACAATATTTAAAATACATTTTGGATGGCCATACCCATTCGGAATTCCGTAAATACATCACTATTTTTTATAACTCACAGGCCAAATTATTTTCATAGACAATTAGATTAGAAATTGAAGAAATAAAATTGCGTTGTTGATCTAAAAAAATTAAGTGTAAAACTTTCAATACATAATGTGTAATAAAAAAAAAGTAAAAAAAAACTTTTAAGTAAAACGGTTTTATTTTAGTCTAATCAATGTATATAAAACCGTTTTACTTAAAAGTTTTTTTTAACTTTTTTTTTCGAGTTTTTAGTTTTTTTTTTAATTTATATAGTGCACTGTATTCTCCTTGCAAAGACCTTTCAATTGATACCCATATTGATGGGGTTGATAAGAATTAGGTCATCCGCCATTTTGTAGCGGCGGCCATTTTGAATTTACAATGACAATGAATATACATTGTTGTATTGTCACCACAACTAAAAACGCATACCGAATTTCAGATCAATCAGTTGACGGAAAGAGGGCAAAATTTCCATTTCTAAATTTGAACCAACAAAGACCAAAGAAGGAAGAAGGAATAAAGATTAAAGACTAAAACAAACAGGGTAAGCTAAGTAAAACCGTTTAAAATAGTTCTTTTTCGTCTATTCTCTCTAATCTATTAGCTATTTTCAGTCCATCTTAGAACAAGAGGTTGCTAAGCGTTGTCTGCTGTATTGAAAGAAATTTGGTAATGGAAAGTGGAAGATTGTTAGTGTAAGAAATGTAAATGGAAATCGCAACACATTTTTGTCTATTTATTATGAAATCGTCGAAAACTATCGTTTAATGCCTAAAAAAATATATTAAATACCAGTCCCCAGGTTTTGTTACAAGCTAAAAATTATCACGGACAGGCTAGAAATTAACCACTAACTGTAACAGTCGGGGTTTTGTCTATGAGTCATACAGAAATAGGTATTAGATCGCGTCTCTTCTGTGGACATGACAAAAGTTAAGTGTTTATAAGCCAATAATTGTAGTAGGAAACATCAAATGTAGGTACTAGTCTGTTCAAACAAGTCATAAGATTGGGCTTTCTAAGTCAATAATTGAATGTCCACCGGATAGATAAGAGGTATGTACCTATGTATGTATGTGTGTGTATGTAAAACCCTCAAGAAAACATACTTTTACGTTAAAAACCCGCATCAAAAAGAGCTATAATGCCTTAAACTGGCACAAACATTGGCGCAAAACTTACAACATCCTTTTTCCTTCTTTCTTTCGTGAATTAACTTTGATCGTAGATATTTTTTTTATCAAACGAACCACCAAATCTTATTCATTTCGCAATAAAATAAAATGGCTATTGTAGCCGTCATGCAACGTTACCCGAATTGTAAGTAAAAAGGTCAACAGAACACAATGGGGCGATGATTTTGCATAATTTTATTGATCTAAATATGCGTAGATCATTGATCATCCGGTCAATAATACGTGTTAAACTTGTCACGATTTGGTAGTGTTGCTAGAGTATCGATGAAAGCATTCGATCGATGTTATTCTGAATTAGTATACAACATGAGATAAAATACATACATACATACATACATATTCTCACGTCTGTATTCCCAAGAGGGGTAGGCAGAGCACATGAATTCAAAAATCCAGTGCCACGTTTAGCAATTTCAGGGTAACCAGATGGTTAAACGTGATATTGCAGTGACAGGTTGCTAGCCCATCGCCCACAATACACTAACCCTTTCCCAGAGTCGACTCTTACGACACCCACGGGAAGAAAGGGGGTGGTGCTATTCTAACCCGGCACCACACGGGTGAGAGATAAAATAGTTTTAAGAATTGTGATTCCTAAATAGTGAATCAAATGAAAAAAACTTAAGTTAACCGTACCTAAACAGTTCAAATCTAACGATGCTATATTACTGAAGGTGAGCAAATAACAATATTGACGATACACAATGTGGATGTCATTTCATGTCATTCTAACTCGTATTGCTTTTTTTAATTGTATCTGTGCTTAAGCTTATCTATCTAAATTAAAATATAAAAACGCAAAATTTGTCCTAGAAAATGTAGTTAATATCTTGAGTTCCTAGCTAGCACACAGCACAAAAACTCTTTTTGCAAATCACACAGCAAACAATAAAAATGGCATAGGAGTCACAAGAGCAAATAAGTGAAATAGCTGTCTGAAAACTAACGCTTTTCTCTTAGTTACTTTATAAACCTTACTATGTATGACTCATACTTCAAGTGACACGGTACAGTACAGCTAATAGTTTTTTTTTTATCATTGTCTATCGATAGCGCTTCCCATCACTAGTGATTGCGAATCCCGCTGACCGACGGTGCGTGCCAAATGATTCGATCGATCACACACGTCAAGCTTTGTCCCGCACTAAAACGGTCGCCAAAACCAGGTGTGGGCCTCCACGAGGGTCACAGTAGGATACAAGATGAGCTGTTGAAAGAAGCTGGAATGTAAAAACCTACCTTTCTAAAAATAATCTGTTTTCAATATGCTAAGCTTCAAAAGCTTACATAAATATCAATAATCACGCCTATATTCCCAAATGGGGTAGGTCCACACGAAACGTGACAACCATGATTATGACTACGTATTATCGAACCGCGATTAGAAAGGGATTCGAGAGTACCGTTAGCACAATTGTACTTAATAAATGAATAAATATAATTAATTTGATATCTTCATAAGTGCAGACCCTTACAGATAATAGAATTAATAGCTGAATATGATTTGCATATTTAAACTCTATTCTCGGTAAATACTGTCATTTTTTTAATAAAAAATTATAATATCATATCTGACAAATCTGTCACTAACCACATTATTTCGCTTTATCAAATTTCCGTAGCTGTTCAAAAATACATAGATAAAAAAATACTTTAAAAACGCTACAGGTTTAAGAAAGTAACTCTATTTGATCTGAAGTGTTATCTCTTAATGCTAACGGAAATCAATAGAAAAACGTTACATAATTTGATATCTTTTCCATGCTTTAGAAATTCATTGTACCAAAATAACAATTTACTTTATCTCCATACTCTACCACTGACAATGTCATATCATGCGTTTAGTTCAAAAATGACATATGAGCTCAATCCCTGTCTCAGCGCGGTGATAATATTTAATATCTCAAGGTGGCAAGTCACTTCTATCTAGCATAGTTTTAGGTTTGCAAACAAATGGAAGAGTATACAAGTGACAGGTTGCTATAATGTCGCCTAAAGTTTATCTAAACCCTAAACCCTTAGTTACCTCTTACAACATCCACGGAAGAAATGAAGAGGTGATAATCTAATCCTACACCACACAGCAATTGGTTCAAATGTGCAAAAATTCACGCCGGCAAAAAACAAAAAGTCACTTCCACCTCAAACGCGATTGTACGAAAATCACCCTCGCACACTTGTCCAAACTTTCCCAAATCACAACCCTAGTCTATGCCCAATAAAAATAACCGGGTCCAGCCGACATGTTTCGGATACCGAGAATTTTCCCACCCTCAAAAATTTATTAGCACCAGAGAAGCGAACAACCGGATCAACCCAAATTGAACTTTACTTAGAAGCCTTAAGCCCCTTGTGGAAGCATCAACACTCCCTCACAGGCGATTTGGTCCATATGTCGAGGCAAGTGAGCTGGCTCCTTAACACACTGGACACCCCAAATTCGTGGGTATTTGAGGGGAAATCGTCGGGTTTATTGAAATTTCCTATGGGTTGTTTTAACACGTGATTTACACGTCGAGGGACCGGAAGGTTTGAATTGACTTGACGAGGGAAATGAATGAATAAATTTTAAGTGGAATGCGATAGTAAAATTAAATGGATACACGTTTTTAGTATTGTAACAGTGAAACTTATAAGGACGGGAATTAGAGTATTACAACCGTCTCATGTCTGGAAACTTCTCTAAACATGGCCGAATGTCACACAAAAAAATCGCTGTAAATTCTAGTAAAATGTACATACATACACGCTTGTATTTCCAAATGGGGTAGGCAGAGCATACGAAACGTTAAATAGTCAATACCAAGCCTATTTAACGCTTCGCAGCCACTTCCGGCATATTTCTTTGTGAGTACTTCAGAGAAAACATTTTCGATGAGTTGTGATACCTTTTTGTTGGATAGATACCAAACTCCTTTTAGTGAAACTGACTAACAACCATACGGTTAGTGTGTCTACGTATTTAAAGTTACTACTTGATGGCTACGTCACGAACTTAGGCTGTGTACAATTGAGAACTTTTGAAGCACAAATTATCTTCCATGATTAACATTAGGCTCTAAAATCGTTAGTATAAATCTTTCAGGTTATTAACCTTTTGAACGCCAAGAGCCACTAAAGTGGTCGAGTGCTGTCGTGCCCACCACGCCAACGACCACTAAAAGGGTCGGAGTGACAGTGCACTTTGATCATGAATAAAATCAATTGTGAACTGCTTTTCTTTATATCTACTGGCTTAAACGGAACATCAATTCATATTTTGTTCCTTAAAAGAATTAACGAATGCTTGGACAGGTCAAAATGTGAAAATTTCGGGATTATTCTTCGGATATAATTTGACGCAATAATGTCAGTGTCTCATACGCCAATAGCCCCTAAAGTGGTCGCTAGAGCTGTCGCCGAATCTGTTTCATTTACATTTGACTATTAATTGTGAAAATATTGTTACGAAGTTTTCTTTTCCAATATTTGTAATCCTAGTCTATTTTATAACATTCTATCATCGTTTTTGTCGTGTAGTATCGGGATAGAATAACAACTCTCGACCGTGGATGTCGTAAGAGGCAACTACGGAAATAGATTTAGTTATGCTTTAGGCTACAGGCTCGCAACCTGTCACTATTCTACCTCTTCTATCTTTGCAAACCTTAAACTACGCTAGAAGTGGCTGCGAAGCGTC
Source organism: Adoxophyes honmai (assembly GCA_005406045.1). Taxonomy (NCBI): domain Eukaryota; kingdom Metazoa; phylum Arthropoda; class Insecta; order Lepidoptera; family Tortricidae; genus Adoxophyes; species Adoxophyes honmai. The sequence continues at coordinate 127,510 of BHDV01011522.1, forward strand.
ATATAGTCAATAATGGTTTGGTCTGTGTCACGTTTCTTGTGCTCTGCCAACCCTATTCGGGAACATAGACGTGATTGTATGTATGTATGTAAATCATCGTCTCAGCATAAAAACATACTGAAACAAAATTTAAGTTTACGATTTACTTACTGACATTGATATTTCGATATAAAAATGTATCTGTATAGCTTAAAAGTCACATCTCTATGATCGCGGGAAATCATAGTTCCTTGTACGCCAACGACCACTTTAGTGGCTAGCCTATGACGTCATTGACGGTAATACTCTGTACTAGTGATGGCGTAGGGATGAACAAAAAGAAACAAAATTCGTAAATTGGACCTTTCCATTGACTTTTCCTGACCGGTTTTGTTACGTATGAGATTCACTATATTTTTGTAAAACAGTATACGAAGCTAAAAGCAAGATACCTATACTCGTATACCGGCAAGTTATTATGAGGGAATGCCGTGGTGGCAGTTATCTGCATCTTGTTCTTAGTTTTCGAGCTAGCGTCAATAACTTGCAGGAGTTGCAGGTATAAATTCGGCTTTACATAGAGGCGTCAAAACTTCTTACAAGAAGTACTTAATGAAACCTTATCAACACAATTGTTTTAACGGTCTATTCCCACTAGTTCTACTGGTAGAACTAATGGGACAATTTCTGTCCCACTAGTTCTACTATTCAAAGGACTCCTTTCCTTCCTTCCTTTGAATAGTAGAACTAATGGGACAGAAATTTCCCATTAGTTCTACTAGTAGAACTGTCAGTAGAACTAGTGGGAATAGACCCAATTGTCTATCATTCTGATTGTGAGCTATTTGGACCTTACCCATGAAATTGACGTTTTGTACTTACTGCAGAAGAAATAATTCGTATTTTGGAAAGCGGCCACTCATTCTCGTACTACGATTACCGAGGCTAGTCTTAGAGGCTAGTAAATTTTATCGATAAATGTTTTGCACTGCACTATGAAATTCGTCATTTTTTATAACGCCACGGTTGTTGGCGTGTGAGTGATCACTTCATTCAAAAATGAAAGCGTTCAAAAGGTTAATGCCCACAGTATATAAAGCCAATAGGTACTATCGTATCATAAGCTTACACAAAAAACGATGCAAGCTACTTACCTAAAACTACAAAACCTCAAGCGTTACCCTCGCCTACAAACCAAGCCCTCAATCACACATGGCCCTCACAGCTCCATTGCCTTGAAAAATACTGAAGAGCCATTTGTTTTCTATAATTACATTAGTCTCTAAAATCGTTGCTTTCTTTCGGGTGTATCAACTTATACAAAAAACGACAAGCTACTTAACTAAAAGAACCAATCCTCAAAATCACTCGTACCTATAATCACTTCCAATAGAAACCTCGAGCGTTACCCTCGCCTCAAACCAAGCCCTCAATCACACATGGCCCTCACAGCTCATTGCCTTCCGGCCCGGAAGAACCTCAATCGACGAACGCTTGACCGCGGTCGAGAGACCCTCTCGTTGAGGACCCGTCCTTTGATTTTTGTGGATTTATGGGAGAGGACTTTCATGGAAAGGAAGGTAATAAGGTTAGAGTGGACCGCGAGTTTTAATGTTATGTAACTGAGTTTGTTTCGACTTTTTATACCAGAAGGCAGGGAAATTAGTTAAAAAATCCTAATCATCACATCACATAGTGTAATCAAAACGGTTATGAATCGATAACGATTTCAATTGCGAATTAACGCAAAGAATGTATGGAGATTTGCGTCGACTTTGTGGCATTTGTACAAACGTGCCGCTTGGAGGCGCTATCTCAATTTCCATACTATTACGCGTAAATTCGCAAACGAATTCGTTATCGATTCATGACCGATTTCATTACACTAAGCATTCAGATGAGTGACTGTGAAACTGTACCGGCTATCTCAACGCATTCCTTACCATCAACGCATGTAAGCGATTTTGTGATTCGCTCAGTGTTGTTGTCAAAGATTTTCAGGCATTTGAGCACACAGGTGCGTTGCGACACCTGAAGTTTTCACTCTAAGGCCTCTTGTTCACGGACGGTTTTTTGTCGTAAAAAACTACGGTTAATTAACCGTGTGTAGACACGGTCGTCAGTGTTGTATGCATCACTATGGACGCTTGTTGACGGCGCCGGACCGTAGTTCTGCCGTGTCCGTTTAATTAACCGTAGTTTTTACGGCTAAAAACCGTCCGTGGAAAAGAGGTCTAAGAGGCAGCAGTAATTGTATTAACTTCACACTAGAATATAAATCTACTTTGAACTAACAAGCTGTCATTGACCAAATGTAATCTTAACTATAGCAAATTTAACTAACCAACAGATAATAGAATTTTCTTTATGTATAAAAAAATATACATTAGCACAACAAAAAAAATTGCGGATGCTCCATACTGTCAAGGCTGTATTATTCTCCTAATATCCATTAACATTTTGGCTGATTGATATTGAGCAATACCACGTAAAAAAGATAAAAGAAACTTCATTTACAATGATCCATAATATATTACAAAACCAGTGTACAGGACATATAAAAATATCACAATTTACTGTCACCAACTTTCACAACTCCCATCAAAGTCGCTCGTATAGTATGAAATTCAATTCATCAATACGCAAGGTACGAACATTTCCCGGTTTAGACTAATCACAACTCCACAACCATACAACATCGCACATGTTCAACCGTGAAAAATCAAAGATACCTAACATATTGATAAAGTTATGTATGTCACTCCCTAAACTAACTGCTTGTATAAAAAAAACTGATCTTTAATACGGCTCAGGTACCGATTTAAAAACAAAAGGCTGTCTACATCGTTCAAAGGAACAGAGTGTAACTTCACGTTGTGCTCATAGCAACTGTCACCGAAGCTTGACGAAGTCGCCCGATGTTACCCGAACTTCTCCGAAGTCTGGCGATGCTGGTGTTACACGAAAGCGACTTTCACCACGGTCTGGAGGAGCAGTAGTATCGTGACGAAGAAGAGCACCGTCGATGGGTAAGACTTCGTGGTTTTGCTGGCGGCGGTGAGCGCCCGGGGCACAAGCGGCATTGCAAACGCTTGGTTGTTGCATCGGTTTAACTGAAATAAAAACAACATTATTAAGAATAACACTATAATAATAATAATCATTGTACAATTTACACAGATCACCTAGTCACAAATTAGACAATTTAATGTCTGTGCTATGGGTACAAAATAACGGATAACCTTACTTATATACATATAAATAAACATGCAAGACTCGTGGGCAAGACAGCGCTCCCGGTTCCAAAATTGCAACAACGGCACAAATGCGTCTCATTCTTCAAAACCAAACTGAACTTTATACGGCATGCATACATACAAATTACTCCTGTGTTCCCAAATGGGGGAGATGTCACGAAACGTGACACAGACAAATCCTGACCATTTCACACTTTGCAGCCACTTCCAGTTCCAACACAATTTCAGTTTTTAAAGTATATGAAAGAGGTATAGTAGTTGCAGGTTGCTAGCCTGTCGCCTAAAGCATACATACCGTAAATTATTTTCTTAGACCTCTCTTACAACAACTACGGAAGAATTGGAAAGGTGTTATTTTATCCCGACATCACAGAGGAAACTAGATTATAGGTGAATGAATCAGTGTGATTTAAACGATTGGCACTCTATTTCTTTAGGCAAGTTATTGCACAACTTGCTCCCTCGGACATGACAGTTCTTTTTCCGTACCCAGTTCCATGTTTAAAAAGTTTTGATTTTGTCTGTATTCCTCAAGCAGTGAGTAGATTTTCGCTTCGTGAGTGTATATTCTTCTTCGTCTTCTTTCTCGGTACACTCTTGAGGAGTGGTCTTTCCCATTATGTTTACGTAGAATTCTGAGAGACTCGTTTGACTATACGTCGCCACTCGTCTCTCAGAGCTGTTTTTCTTGAGCATTCATTGACCGTGGCTGACAGACTGGCCTTTTTTTCGTCGGTTTATCTCATATTATATGAGTATATATTACCACTAAGAATTTTTCATCATCCTCACCTCACAGCACGTGGTGTCGGCCGATCCCACGCAGCCGGTCCGGCAGCCGCGGAGCACGGCCTCGTAGGACTTGCCCTTGGACACCACCTGGGTGAAGCACTTCTCCTCCACCGAACGACACGTCACTGAGTGTACTCTGAAAGAAAATGCTGGTTCAGTTCATTTGGTCCTTGGAAGCTGAATAATACACACATACACTCCTGTATTCCCAAAAGGGGTTGGCAGAACAATGAATTCAAAAATACAATGTCACGTTTAGCAATTTCAGGGTAACCAGATGATTAAACGTGAGTCGACCTCTTACGATACCCACGGGAAGAAAGAGGGAGGTTCTCTTCTAACCCGGCACCAAACTGGTGCTGACTAAATAGTCTCCCCAAAATAATGGTGTAGTTTTACAATAAACCTCATACATAGTGAAAAAGACGGCTAAATCGTGTCTAGAAAAGACGTAAGAATTTTTCATTGTTACATTTTTGTCACATGAACAAAACTCTGCGTAAAATGTACGACATCACAACAGTGATACTACAAGGCATTGCCTTGCGGTGACTTGTTCATGAACGTACTAACTTAACACTCCATCGGCTGCTTCTTGATAGACCACGTCGTGATCTTCAGAAAGGGATCATTTCTATATTGTACCTGTATTTGGTAGGGTCGAGACAGGACCACAGAGCGGCGACTCATTCACAAACGCAATGACGTAACACTCCGTTGGCTGCTGCTGCTTATGATTGCTGCTGGATGATTACTACTTCACCCTTTGCAGCCACTTATAGAATAATTTTAGGTTTGAAAACAGAAGAAAGAGGACTGATAATAGTGACAGGTTGCTAATTCGTCGCCCGAGGCATACCTAAACTTATTTCCTTAGTCGCGTCTTACGACATCCACGGAAGAAATGGAGAAGTTACACCACACAGGCAAAGGCGAAAGGAGGTGAAAGGCGTTTTATTTGGATCATTTCAGGATTGTACCTGTATTTAGTAGGGTCGAGGCAGGACCGCAGCGGCGACTCGTTCTTGAAGGCGCAGAAGTAGCACTCCAGCGGTATCTTCTTGATAGACCACGTGGTCTTTCAAAGGGTTTTTTACCAGGATCATCTCAAGATTGTACCTGTATTTGGTAGGGTCGAGGCAGGACCGCAGCGGCGACTCGTTCTTGAAGGCGCAGACGTAGCACTCCAGCGGTAGCTTCTTGATGGTGCGCGTGACGGCGACGGGCTTGGGCGTGGGCACGAGCGCCGGCGCACGCCGCCCCACTGCTTCAGCCTTTTCTACTTGCTCGTCCTCGTCGTCGTCGTCATCGTCATCCTCTTCCTCTTCGGCGTCGTCCGTCCGTCTGAAACAGTCGTTGATTAAGGAAGGTTTCGGTGGAATCGTTGTTAATATCGTAATATCACGGCAACACAACGAGACGCAAAATTTTAATGTTTTTAATTAGTATCATACGATCGAGTAAACAAAGAACACACAGACATACACACAGACATGCATACCGCAATATTCAAACTTCATTGAAACAGCTGAAAGATTAGTATCGTAATATCTGACATCTGATAGATCTGATGAATAACTCGGGGTCTGAAAGAATAAACCAAATAAAAGCACTGCCTATAACTTGAAAAATAAAAAAGGTAATGTGCTAAAAAGACAATTTTCTGAATTGTAACACGGCCTAGTTTGAATAATTATTTGAATATAAGTAATAATGTCAGGTGGACGCGCGGACTGAGCTACGATAACTCACCAACCACCTATTACATAAACCCTTAGGCGTTTTCAATAGCGACTAGAAATATTCACTTAAGTATACAAAATTCACTTGTTGATTGATATTAAATAAATAAAAATACAATCAGTAGACCTATTGTAAGCACGTAAAGCAGCTGCTGACGCTGCTAAAAAGCGCTACTTTACCAAATGTCATCCATGATACTTGAATCATCACCAGTCAAGAACTCTCTTCAAACCTCCGAACAGTCTTATCACCACGACCGCACAACCAAGATATCCTAGCCGGAACTGGTCACACCCTTTGGTATACTGATCTACTCACTCCTCATCATCATCCTCGTCTAGTTTAGCGCCAGTCTTTGGCACCAACAGCAGTGCAGCCAGCACCAGGAAGTGCCAGCGCACCATAGCGCTAACCTATAATCCCACAGTACCACACGGTAATTTTGTCATTTTAAAACCGAAAACGTTTGCTTATTATTTCCCCATGAAAGGTGCTAGGGGTTTTTGACAGCGGTCTTCAATTTCGTTTTTCGAATTTCTTTGTTTTTCAAGAGTTTTTGAGTCTTTGATCGCTCTAGCGCGGAGGTTGAACGGGAAACGACAAACGCAGCGGTATTCTGCGTTAATATTTTATTGCTTGTCCCGAGCTTATTTATTTGGTGGAAATTTTGGATTTTCCTTGATTTTTATTTATTTGAAATAGTTAGGAATTTATCGGCATAATTTAAGAACGCGTTAACTGAACACAAAATTAAATTTTGAAGGGCTTTTAGGCTTACTAGCTGTTGCCTACGACTTCATCTTCGTAAAATTTACTTTACTCCATTGACTCTATTCCACGGGAACTAAACATTTTATTCGGGATACAAAATAGTCTAAATTATGTCTTTTGCTTGGCATTCAAACTACCATGTAAATTGTGATAGCAATATTATTTTTTTGTATGGACAACACTGCGAGATGTAAGTGATAGAAATTAAGTTTTCGATTGAAAATAAATCTTACCAGCTACATTAAAAAAGGAACTTTTTCAGTGGAAACGTTTATTTTTCCGTGTGGGCTCAGGTTCACAATAACGCTTCTCCATTTCTTCCGTAGATGTCGTTAGAACCGACTAAAGATAAATATGTTTAGGTTAGGTAAGCTATAGACGACAGAATAGCGTCCTGTCACTATTGTATATATTAAATTAAAACCTTTTAAAATATGCTAGAAATGGCTGCGAACGTGAAATAGTGGTTTTGAGTGTATAACGTTTCGTAAGTTCTGCCTATCCCATTTGGGAACACAGGCGTGATGTATGAGTGTAAATGTATGTACTATCGAACCAATTGATTCCTGACCCACTATAGAACCTATTCACAGTGAACGTCATAGTGAAATTGCATAGCTTGACAAAGGAAATGTTTATGACGTTTATTGTGACAACGTTCTGCGGTGGGTCAGGAATCAGTCGGTTCGATAGTACTTTAAAAATAATCTGTGCCTTTCTAAACTACTACTACTGAACACAATGAATATTAAAGTCCAAAAATATAATTATCTTATTAGAATTTTCGTACCAAGTTAGTCGGTCGCCCCGTACGTTCAATACGTGCCACATGTGCTCACACGAGCCATCTACACATGTGCACGTGAACTAGCTATTCCCCGCTAGATGGCGCTGTAACGAAATACCGAAATCTTATAAGAACGTAGAGCCAAGAATTCGATAATTTTATATACAGGGTGCCTATGAGCTCGGGGCTTTAAATGCAGGTATCGACTTAACTCCTCGAACGGAACTTCTTTTGTTCTACCACTGTGAAAAAAATATTTTTTTTTAAGATTTAATAATTTCATACAAAGTAAATGGAATTTTCAATGTACAGCGTTTACTGAGTTTGTCATCGTCTGCTTAATCAAAAGTGACACTTCTGAAACCCTGTACCAAGAGAGGCATTAGTGAAACTGTCGCTAAAGTCGCAATACACTGATTTCACAAGCAAAGTTTGATCAATTATAACTCGATAAATTGGAAGTAATTTTCAAAGTCGTAGAACAAAAGAAGTTTAGTTTAAGGAGTTAAATCGATACCTAAATTTAAAGCCCCGAGCTCATAGGCACCCTGTATTCGTGTATTACATGGTATTAGAAGAGTTATCATAAAAAAATAGTTTAAAGCATTTTTTAAATTAATACGTGATGGAAAACGTGCATGGAGTCTAGGTAAGTACAGCTGTAAATAATAATTAATAGGTACATGTAATGGCTCTTTAGTGACTTAAAAATCTCTATGTAATTCTATATTAAGTATTTACATACAAACATACGTCATGCCCGTATTCTCAAATGATGTAGGCAGAGCGCACGAAACGTTACATAGGCAAAATCAAGACAATTTCACGTTTTGCCGCCACTTCTAGCATGATTTTAGATTTAAAATAGATAGAAGATCGTAATAGTGACAGGTTGCTAGCCTGGCGCTTAAAGCATGCCTTTACCTATTTTCTTAGTCGCCTCTTATGACATCCACAGAAGAAATGGAGAGGTGTTATCCTGTTCCGACACCACACAGGATGATTGATTATTGCATGATTTGATTTTTAATAAATACACATACATCACGCCTGTATTCCCAAACGGGGTAGGCAGAGCACACGAAACGCTCCATAGATAAAACCATGACTATTTACGTTTCGTAGCTACTTCTAGCATGTTTTTTTTAGGTTTTGAGTTGGCAGATATAATAGTGACAGGTTGCTAGCCTGTCGCCTAAAATATAACAAATAGTGATGTAGTTTTAGTGGCATTACGGGTACTCTACTATTACTACTACTACTACTACTATGGGATTCCGATATCTTCACTTTTTTTTTTATTTGTTAGTAAAGTCTGATGTCAGAGTTGACCAATGGACTCGCGCTGGATGGCCAATTTATTGACGAACCCGCTACTGTCGCCATTCTAAAGCACCGCCGCATTTTGGTCATCTTACCTCAAAACACAAAATTTACGGCTTCCGGTTATTTTTATTCAGTAATTTTCTGTCCTTTAATTTATCACTTGGTTTTTTTTTAAAGGATAAATCAAACTTTTTGAGAAATTATTACTTTCTTTGTAGTATTTTCCAGTTGGTATTTATTGTCAGACGCTTTTCCCTATTCTTATTAAAAAGCGACCCGAAATGCAAACTGCTTAATCAAAAATTTATCTTCACGCCGTTTGGAAATCACATACCTAATCCTGTTTTACTAAACGTGCTGTATTTAGGCCTATAATTTTATTTACTACCGTAGAAATGTGCAACATTGCCTATATGATGCAACTTTGCCTGATGAAAAACTGCTATTAGGTATTTACCAAACGGCTATGTATTTTTATGATTGGGTAAACGGCATTTCTCCTTTTACCCAATCTATTCACCATTAAACTTGGTTGTAAAATGTACGTCACCTTTTCCGCTCACAGCAAGCTTCTTTCCATTCGCTACACACACCTCCTT
>BHDV01011522.1:139248-152104 GCA_005406045.1 Adoxophyes honmai
TAAATGTAAGTCTAAAATTCTTTTCTGCTAAATTAGATACAGAAATTAAATTAACAGTAAGATCAGGTATATACAGCACATCTTTCAAAGTTACGTTCAACACAATCATAAAAATACATAGCCGTTTGGTGAATAATAGCAGTTTTTCAAATCAGGCAAAGTTGCATCATATAGGCAATGTTGCACATTTCTACGGTACTAGCTTTCCGCCCGCGACTTCGTTCGCGTAAATTTCGGATTTTGGGGTCGTAGGTTTCTGAGCCTATTCATTACAAACAAACAAAGTTTTCCTCTTCTTAATATTGTGTAGATGTAGATATCTAAACCCAAATATTTAAAAAAAAATCCTCTTTTTTTTGCCTATGTTACTTGTGGATAATGTGGCTTTCGAATGGTGCAAGATTTTTTAAAAACGGTCCAGTAGTTACCTACTGAGATGAGCCTAGTCATTACAACCAAACAAACAAACAAACAAACAAAGTTTACCTCTTTATAATATTAGTGTAGATTAGTGTAGATTCCAGCAAAATCACAGAAAAAATTAGTAGTATTAAGTTAAAGCAATAGATTTAATCCGAATTTTCTTTAAAATCTTATATGACTGTAAACAACACACCATTAGATTCCGCTGTGAACATTAAAAAAAAATATTTTAATTATATTTACTTATACTTAGGTAGGTATTTCGTCATAATTTACACCTGTCTATCTACATACCTACATACATACATACATACATACATACACCACACCTGTATTCCCTAATGGGGTAGGCAGAGCGCATGGACCGCTACATAGACAAAACCATAACAATTTCGTGAGCACTTCTAGCATATTCTTTAGTTTTTGAGTTGGCAGGTATAATAGTGTCAGGTTGCTAGCCTGTCGCCTAAAATATACCTTTACCTAATTCCTTAGTCGCCTCTTACGACACACGGGAAAGAAATGAAAAGGTGTTATTCTAAATCCGACAAAATTCTAAATCTGTGTGATATATTTCACGTTTTAGCAACTTACCTAATCTTATTACATTGGTACCTAATAAGCAAACTAGCAAGCGAGACATGTCATTTAGTTTTTGTACAGTCAAGGAAATTGATTACTGTGCTACTTTGTACCTTTTCACAAGAAATGTCACTGTGACATACCATACTTTCTACTAATCAAAGCAATATGAAACTCACTATGAAAAGGTTCAAAGTGGCACAAACATGTATCAATTTCCTTAACTGTACATGTTGATAAGAATGAACATTAGAATAGGAATTGATTAGGTACAGTCAAGGATATTGATTCCTGTGCCACTTTGAACCTTTTGATGAGTTTCATATTGCTTATTAGTAGATAGTATGGTATGTCACAGTGACATTTCCTGTAAAAAGGTACAAAGTGGCACAGTTATCAAATTCTTTGACTGTACCCTTAAAAATGTAACAATCACGCATTTAGCCAATGTCAAAATCATCGCAAGATTGTAAAGTCTTAATTTATGTAACAATGAAATTAAAGTTATGTTATAATGTTTTACTTTAGTTTTGTATTATCTAAACAAATGACACAAGTGCCACTACCGCGATAGTTTTATATGGATACGCTATAATTGACGTTCTTCATATCTTCATTCTTATAAAAAGTGAAGTAGCCATACACTTAATTGACTTGTGTTCGGATTTGTTTTATGTCTCTAGTTAGACAGTGACAGTGATAGATACTTATTAGACTCGTCTCACGCCTAGACCCTCTAAGCCGGCTGGCCCAAAGTAATTCCCATTCAAAAATCTGTAAGTTTTAATCGTTATCAAGTTTAACAAGCTTCAATCCCTATTACCTACTAGTGTATACCAACATACATCACGAATGTATATTGAATGAATGTATTCCCAAACTATTGAAATGTGATAATGAAACAAACAAAAAGAGAGACTTTTGTATTTATAACAATGTTACCTGCGTGTTGTCGGTCTTAGAACAACACATCTTTTTTTCTTCCGTGGATGTCGTAAAAAGCGAGGTAAAATTTACTTAAGCGACTGGCTAGCAACCTGTCACTATTAAAACTCTGAACATAAAACTAGCTACAAAACGTGAAATAGGCGCAGCGCAGACTCGATCGCACAAAAAGTCTGCGTGGATTGTATGCATTGTGCGCCGGACATTTTGCGCGTCGTGTGCGTTACTGAATAATAATTCTATAGGTTCTATTTTCACAGACTAAAAAGTCCGTCGCGGATAGTCTGTCGTCTGTGCAGGGCCTTATAGTTTTGTTTATGTAACGTTTCGTATACTCTGCCTACCCTAATTAAGAACACAAGGGTGATCCATGTACTTAAGTATCTTTAAAATGAAAACTCGCATCTTAAATCGAGCTCAGCTCAACATGACGTCATATCAATATCCATATATCCTTTGTTACCTAAAACCTAGTTCACCAAGCCTTTCTAACGCTCTAGATCATGAATAACCTAAGAACCTAACCCACAGTAGCCCTTTCATGCACGCAAGCAGTCCACCCGAATACCTCCTCATTAAAAAATAACGCCACAAACACGCTACTCGTCAAAGCGCCCCCTGTTGACGAGTAGCGGAACCACGCCACTCGCGGAGCCAGGCTCTGTATTTTTTTAATTAGCTCCATACACAGGGTGAATGCGTGAAATGCGCTTTTTCCCCGGTTAGTTTGAGCTTTGAAAAGTATGTTAAAGGCTTTGAGGGGTTCGGATAAGCTATTTGAACGTTTTGAGTGGCCACTACGTAATTAGCGACAAATTCGAAGCGGTTGGATAGTTTTTACATGTTTTTTAGTGAAACGTGCTGTACATAGTAGTAATAAATGAACATACATAATATACAATGAATTACGCCTGTTCTGAAATGGGGTAGGCAGAGCATGGGAAACATGACATAGAAAAAAACGATGATTTCACACTTCGCAGCCAATTCTGGCGTAATTTTAGGATTAAAAACAGATTGAAGAGGTCGAACAGTGACAGGTTGCTAGCACGTCGCCTAAGGCATATCTAAACCGTTTCCTTGGTCGTATTTTACGACATCCACGGAAGATATGGAGGGGTGTTATTCAAAACCCGCAGTGCTATTTAATTGTCTAACGCACCAAATATCTACATCGTTTTTAATTTGACAGAAATTGAAACATTTGCTATCACGTAAAATGATCGCAACCCATATTTCAAATTTGACATTTAAACCAAATCGAACGAATGTTTTACTAAAAATTGCTTCTGCGTAACGCTCTCATAATCGGAATCGTGCTTTTGTGAATAAGTTTTTTACACGAAAGCACTTTACCGTGACGCATGGGATCTAGATCGTGTTCCTCCTTGAAATCGATCTAGATTTTTGGTGCGTTAGACAAAGAAGCGCTGCCGATACTACCTACCTATTTGACATTGACATGAGACATAGTTATTTGAATTTAAATTTTTTTTTAAGTAAAACGGTTTTATTTTAATATCAATGTATATAAAACTATTTTACTTAAAAAAATGTTTTACTTTTTTTTTTCGAGTTTTTAGTTTTTTTTTAATTGATATACCTAGTGCACTGTATTCTCCTTGCAAAGACCTTTCAATTGGTAGGTACCCATATTGATGGGGTCGATAAGAATTAGGTCATCCGCCATTTTGTAGCGGCGGCCATTTTGAATTTACAATGACAATGAATTTACATTATTGTATTGTCACCACAATTAAAAGCGCATACCGAATTTCAGATCAATCAGTTGACGGAAAGAGGGTGAAATTTCAATTTCTAAATTTGAACCAATAAAGAATAAAGACTAAAACAAACGGGGTAAGCTAAGTAAAACCGTGTAATAATATGGACACACGTCAACAAACAGACTAAAAATCAAATGAGAGTGCCGTCTTTTTATAAATAGGTATTTTTTTTATGTAAATTTCTCGTATTATGGCAACAATTTCGTTAGACATACTTCAGTCCTGTTTGTTTTATAGTTTTGTTTTTTTTACACACATACATACATCACGCCTGTTTTCCCATATGGTGTAGGCAGAGCACACGAAACGCTTAGTAAGAAATGACGAGAAATTCACGTTACGTAGCTACTTCAAGCAGAATTTTTAAGTTTTAAGTTGAAAGTACAATAATGGCAGGTTGCAAGCCCGCCGCCTAAATATAACTTAACTTATTTCCTTAGTCACCTCTTACTACATCCCCAGAAAAAAATAGGACGTGTTATTCTAAACCCGGGTTATTGGAATTTCCATGAACGGTTGACACATTCAAATTTAACTTGCTACTTCTTTTGAGTCGCGAAAAATCCTCCACTATTGTGGATGTATAGTCACCGTCAAATGTATGTTTACACATTAGATCACTGTGACAATTTCATACGAGAATTCAAATATGACGTTAAGTAGAAAAGGTACTACTGTCCACATAATATTTGACGCTGACAGTACTATTGCGTACAACAGCTACTAAGCCCGTAAAGTTCAATAACCCGCGCAGCACAATCTCAAACTCAGCGCTCCAACTTCTTTTATCTCAGTCTAGGTTCGTTCAAAAAGTGCAAACTCTGTACAAAGTTCACTTTCGTGTGAACTAATTTTTCGCTCGGTGTCAAGTTCAGGGCTAGGGGGGAGGGGGGCCGTTATGATAAAATAAAATATTCATTATGATTTGCTCGTGGCGGCTTGTGCGGTGCAGTGCGGTAGTTTGGATTGGCTGCTGCGTTTACGCGGTAATTCTTATGGAAGTGAGTGATGGATTTGGACTTGAGCTTATGACGGCTTCAATAAACAAAAAACAAATTATTCATAGAATGCTTGAAAAATACAGTATAATAGTGATGTATTTTCGACTGTATCCAGTGCTTTCTAAATTAATTCAAATGGCAGTAAAACAGAGCCAATTTTGTTGACAGTTCATTACCAGAGAGTACAAAAGTAACAACAAAAACAAATAGCTGCAAAACAAATCTCGTAACGATGAACAATACTATTTTTTTTGTAAATCGTCTAGTCACATGGACATGTACAGTCACGAACCGGGGTTGATGAGCCACTTGCCACTGTTCGCAATTTAGACGTGTAATCAATGACAGATGTGACCGACTAGATGTCATCTATTGGATTAGTACTTATTACACGACCAAGTTACAAAAATAGCTAAGTGGCTCAACAAGCCCTTTTCGCGATAGTACTTAATTACTTTTCTATTAACGCAAGCATTGATCACATAACAAAACTTCGGTAGTCATAATTATTACGTATGTGAATGACATAAAACGTCACACAAGAAAACGTCACGTTTCAAATTTTTGGCCACGAGCCAATTCTCGCCATCCGTCCTGTTTAAAAGAAGACTGAAAACTGACGTAAAAATCTTCCCCGACCTACCCCACGAGAACGAAAGCGTCTCGGGGCCACCGATTTTTTCCCCCTTTTCCCCTAATTAGTCCGTTAATCGGTGGGGACGGTGTGTTTTTTGATGACCTATCGATTTTAAACATAAAACTACCGTGAGGATCATAGTAAAATAAAACGGAACTACTCACGTCTCTCGACATGTTTTGTGCCGATTCGTGACCCATCATCTGGAGCAATACTCGTCGTAACTGTGGTCGGTGTGAACAAGAATTTAGAGATAGACGCCGACGTTTTTAGTATTGTGTGCTACCCGAAGTTTGAAAATAATAGTGAATATGATGGTGAAAATGTGGGTAGCTGTGAACAGCTGTCAGTTGTGTCATCCAATCGCGCTGAAAGAGCGGCCGCGTGAATTACGCGTTTATCCGCCACCGTGGCGCGTTGCTCCAGATGATGGGTTACGAATTGGCCTGAAACTGTTGAGCTAATCTCGATATCAAGACATGAGTAGATCTGTTTTATATCACTATGACTAATTCCTATTGGCTTTTGCTTCATTATTTAAGCATTTTTCTTTGTTATTGGGACTCTTCAAAGTAAACCATATAAATTGATGTTACGCACGAGTGTACACAAAGTTATCGATACGAAATAGGTTGTGTGACGGATGGAAAGAAGCTCACACAAATACCCTGATGTGTTGTGACGTGATTTTAATACGAATACGGATAAAATACTGTAAACCGGGAATTGGTTTGAATAAATAACTGATCAGATTTGTCATCTCAATTCACACAACATTTTTCAAACTCTAGTAAAATTAAAACAAAATAGACTTTAATATATAATACAAATAAGACGTTTTATATACTACAAAACCCTTCAAACTAAGCTATTCCTAATTTCCACCAACTACAACTAACTAACGATGGCAAATGAGACCCACATATCCCGGCCCGCCACTTTAAGGAGACCTCTGCTTCGCCCTACTTCAACCCCTTGGCTTTGTAATCAAGCCTACCGCGGGGGGAGGGGCGGGTCTAGCTTCCCTGGTCCGTCCCAAGTTTACATCCAAGTTATTAGACGTTTCGGAAATTCGGTTTCGGCGAACCCCCGGGCGGTAGTGATAGGTACCAGATACCAGAAATGTCGATATAAGTAATAGCATATTTGAGATTCTGAAAAGGTTTTCGTTGCAGAATTTGGATTTGTCGATAAAATCGTTAAGTTACTTTCGTTTACCTACCTATTGGAGTTATTAGACAGAAACGCAATGTGATATAAAATAAAATTATTACAGTATAGCACAAACACAACATGCCTGTTTCCCTAATTGGGTAACACGAAACGATATATAGACCAATCCATAACTATTTCACGTTTTGTAGCAACTTCGAGCATATTTTGTAGGTTTTAAATTTAGAGATAACTACTATAGTGACAAGCTGCTAGCCTGTCGACTAAAATATCCTTAACGTTAATTACACAGAAATATTATTACTGTGCATATCCTATTGAGCTTTGTGTATTAAAAAACACAACTAGATATAAAAAAGCCTCACATAATAAGTCTATTTTTTATTTTACAGTTTCTTTATTCTTGATTTCTTTTTCAATAAGAATATCGCAACTCCTTTTGTAACAACACTCAAATCGTAAACTTAATATTAAATTTAAATAATTACATTCAATAAAACTCTCAACTTTCCACTTCGCTTAATTATATCGACTCCCAATAAATCACATACATCGACACGTCCCCATCCCTACTTGATATCCGGTTGGGAATGCAAACGTTTGTAACCCGCGGTCCGGGAGAGGCAAATACGCCCGGTAAATAACCCGGTACAACCTTACATGGGTACAGAATACATACGGAGATCGCTGTACATGGGTACACTCGGTATACATGCGGCTATGGCCATATATGGCAGGGATGTTATTAGTTGCCGATAGGATTTGAGGTTTTATAAGGAAAATTGTACGAAAAAAATGTTACAGGACTGTATCGATGGTGTATAAATTGGATAAGAGGCTTACCTGGGATAACTTTTTTTTTACATATAACGAATGATGCATACAAAAGAGTCGAAAAGTGGAGACCACGGACCAGCAAGTGCAGCGTAGGATGCCCACGTACAAGATGGACAGACGACTTGATAAAGGTCGCCGGAAAACGCTGGATGCAGGTCGCTTCTAACAGGTACTTATGGAAGTCTAAAGGGGAGGCCTATGTTCAGCATTGGACGTCTTATGGCTGCAATGATGATGATGATGCATACAAGTGGCGCGAACAACACTATCGCAAATCAGATAAGTTTAGTACTGAAGTCAATCAAGTGTATGTATGTACTTCACTTATATCCCCTAAATTGCTATACGTGGCACTGGATTTTTTAATTCATGTGCTTTGCCTGCCTCTCTTGGGAATACAGCCGTGAGAATATGTGTATGTATGTAATAAATAATCCTATCTTATCTATGTTATATACCTACTTATACTTCAGCACGTCTAATAAGACTTCTCACTGGCGTGTATGTACAAACTCTCCTCCGAACCAAAGTCAACAGAACTCCGCCGGCGGTTCAACATCAACTTCACGGAACCCTAGTGCCGTTGATTTTCCATCAAGCTGTATTATTCATTAGTTGCCGACATGCGCCTCGAACAAACATTATACATATATATCGCGGTTTAGAGAGAGGCTACGATAGGTATTAAAATTAGGTACTCTTCATTTATTGTAGCGATTACTAATTTTGTAATTTTCTTGTTGGGCTTTTAGGGATATTTTTTCACGTTTTACGCCATTATCGTTTCTTTATATTCGCGTTTCTGCTCAATATTCTATGCAGAATCGCTTATATCAAGAAACTATAATGACATAATAAGAGTCGAATAATCCCATCGAAGACTTGTCTGACCTCATGCCATTATATTTCCATGCTGATCGCGGTTCTGCACTGAGCTTTTTTCTGCACAGTTGCCAGGAAACATTGTGCAGAATCGCTAAGCATGAAGCAATAAAAAAAAGATTTTTTTGTTTCCGGTCCTCACTGTATAGGTAGATTCGATCTCAATAATATTGACTTATAACAATAATTGTGTCATTCACTTTGGAACTAAACTTTTTTTTTTCAATGTCAAAAACACAGCTACTATGTATTTGTATTGAATTACATGTAAGACTATTTATAATTAAAGTTGATTCGATCCCAATCGAGGTAAGAAAATTTTAAAAACCTTTCTGTTCTAAAAGCCCTTTCGTTTCTCTTTAAAAATGAAGGAAAATGTCTCCTTTTAGTAAAAACAATCAACTAAAGGATTTAAGGTTAGTATAGTTTCCCTCCAGGGCTCGATTTATGTTTCCACACTGTATACCTGCTCTAGAATTTAGGTATTATGAGCGTTGTTTGGACTATATTATGTATTCTGCACTGTGTGTGGCGTGCTCGCTCTTGCTATAGACAGTGATTAACGAGTTTGATATAAATTGGTATGAAAGGGCTTACAAATGTAGGCTTTAATCTGATTTATAGGTATTTCCATTCATGTAATCTATGTAACCTATGTAAAAAAAAATACAAAAATATTTATTAATTTATTAGCAACACTGTCCTGACTTTGTAGGAACTAAAGTACTTGTCTTATAGATACGTATTTTTTCCAAAGGATCAACATCATCACATCATCATCAGCCTACATTCGTCCACTGCTGGACATAGGTCTCTCCTATGGCACGCGACTTCAACACAGTCCTCCGTCTTCCTCTTCCAACCACTCCCAGCCACCTTGCGTATATTAATGGATATTGTCTTTTAGTGCAAAACAAGCACATTACAAAGTAATTAGTTGTTTCTGTGCTTATTGTGTGCAGTCGGGGACATTATTTTAGTAAAATAATAGTAATGTAAGGAATGGTAAGAACACCAATTATAGTTAGCTTTTTAAATTAAATAAACAGCTTAAAGGAACCAAAAACTTTTCAAACAAAACAATTACCTGACTAGCAGTCAGTGTCATTTTAGCAATTTCAAATTTTAAAGTGCCGCAAACTTAATTTCCACACAACACCCTGTAATTTCAATCCGGGCCATACGTAGCTCCCTAATCACCCTGTAATTAGAGCTGCAAGTTCCTTCATCAAGATACTAGTTCCGTCTTAGTTTAATGTATGCACATTATCTAAGCAAGTTCTCCCCCTGCCTCCTCGTGTGCTCAATTTGGTTGCCTATGTGAGGGGGGCTTAAACGGAAGATGAGGAGTTGGATCGATGAGCTCAAAGTTTCTGGTCAGATTTAAGGGGCGGGAGTTAAATTCGTATTGTATACGCGGGATTTAATCACGGTATTTTTGTAACGCTGTCGTTTACTATATTTTACCATACTTCATTCATAACTGGATGTAGCTTCTGAGTTGTGACTTCTTGCGTTGGATCTATTTAAGTAACTGCGTATTTTTTCAAGACTAAAGTAGTCTATGTTCTACAATTTTGTCTTGATCAGGTTGGAGTATGAAACGTAAAAAGGTAGCATCCATAGGCCTACAGATATTATATGTAGTGTCATTAGCACTTTCACTTTTATAATAATTATTATCGTTTTGAAGATTATCCTTGTTAGAGGAGCATTCTTGATCTTATATCTTCACTTTATGATGCATCTCGGCCTTTAATTCTCTTTGTTTTTGACAGATATTAGCAAGAGATCACTTAGTCCTATCAAAAGACGCATTTATTCTTCGATTTTCGCCTTAAAACTGAAAAAAAATCGTTTGAAGTCAATTTCACATAAACGTTCCGTGCTCGCAAGTTTACTTTAGTCCTTGGTTCGATACCCAGCCGCATATTACCGGTTTCATCCGGATTATTCCAGTAAAGACGATCTGCTCACTCGGGACGTCTCTGCATGTAGCCAAGATTATGGGATAAGATGGATTTCAAGCTATTTGCTAGCTTAAATGGGCTAGTCTGGCCGTTGGATTCTAGCTTGATTTCGAGGTTTTAGCGTAAATTTTAATCCAATCTATTGTTATTCACAAATTACAGAATGGGGCACGTTGAACATGTGAATAAATGTATTGCTCTTTTTCTAACTTAATCCAAAAAAAAAAACAATAGTTGTAAAACAGAGAGAACAGCTTAACGTACCGAATGATCATGGCCATCATCATTTTGTCATACTCATCTCGGTCGGTCCTCCAGTCTTCTCTAGTATGAATTAGCTCCTTAGCACGCTACGTATAGCAAAAAACTGCTAGTTTAGACCCTTTCTCAATATGGAACTGTGTACACTAACTGCTAGGTGTTTAATCATCTCATGGTTAAAACGACCAAAGTTTGACAATTAGAGACGGCAGATGGCGTTTACTATTCAGGACTTTGAACCACACCCTTGGGAGAAGTTGTGAACGCATTCGCCATTAGTTATATGTTATTTGATTTATGCGGAGAAAGGTGTGAAAGCGAAACAATTGTCTACTCGTATACTTTAGTGAGGGAGAAGTCTCAAATCTTATCAATCACCGAAAAAAATGGGATTCGTATCTACGATCTACGACCCTTGGTATAAGAGGCCTTATGTCGAGCCGCTAGACTACTGGGCTGGATTAGTGCAAACAGTAACATTATGTATTTATTTATGTATGTATGTATTTAGTAAGTTACACTTAAGTAGATAAGTATGTAACGCAGCTAATAGACACAGGTCAGGTCAAGAGTACCCGAAACCGACGAGCATGTATCAGGAGATCAATGAATGTGGATGAAGCAAAAGAGATATGTTAGGATCGTAGCAAGTGGAACAAAGTAGTCACTGCCTACCTCTGTGGAAAAAGACGTAAAGTTATGTATGTATGTACAGTCAAAGAAATTTATACCTGTGCCACTTTGAACCTTTTCATAATGAGTTTAATATTGCTTTGATTAGTAGATAGTATGGTATGACACGGTGACATTTCTTGTAAAAAGGTACAAAGTGGCACAGTTATCAAATTCTTTGACTGTATGTACTAATAAACATCACCACAACTCAGAGCAAGTTACACCGCCACCCCACCTACGTCCACACTTTTAGACTAAGTATCCAAATTATTCAAATACCAACTGTTTCGTAACAACATTACATGTAACCCACCGTAATTTCATTACAACACGTCGGGCAAACTACACCCCGTTATATAACGTCGAAGCCGCGATCTATGCTGTACAGCCCAAACACAAACAAAGCAAGGCGATTGCACATGTCCCCCACAAGATAAATAACCCGCTACCCCCACCCGCTAAGTGTACACCGACGTACAGTAGGCCAGTACTGATTTTAGAGGACATAGATGTGCCGCAAGCGAATTTGACGCAAGTAGATTTGCCACAAGTGGATGAACTTTCCTGTGTAGTGTGGGAATAGAATAAAACTTTTCCGTTTCTTCCGTGGATGTTTTAAGAGGCGACTAAGGTAGGTTAAGGTATATTTTAGGATACAGGCTAGCAACCCGTCACAATACGTGTCAACCCAAAACCTAAAATATGCCAGTAATGGCCACGAAACGTGTATAAGGTGAACGTCCCTACGCTGGACACTGAACCAATGCGTGCCACTTGCAACCTTATGTCATAGTAAGACAAGGTGACAGATGGGTGTGATCTACTGGGCATTGAGGCGTCGAGCATTGGTACTTTTACCTTAGTCATGGTTTTGTCTATGTATCTTTTCTACCCCGTATGGGAATACAGATATAATAATGATGTATGTATGTATGCACCTGTAGATTTGCACTCAGTGGATAAAACGGGGTCGAATCTGAAATGATGGTAGATTAAGAAATAGAATCTTATGAAGGTAGTCCCCGGCAAGCTAGATGGCACGATGTTTGAAAGAGAGGTTAAAAGCGCTGCGCGTACTTACGCTCTCTCAGTAAAATGGTGCCAAGTCGAATGGTATAGTTATAATTGTGGTGAATTGGTGGCACAACCCATATTTGTATATTACTTTGGAGTGGACCATTATACGGATAATATTGTAAAATAAAATCTTATCTGGCCCACTGTACCTTCTCCCCTGCCCAATTGCTTCTACCCAAGGCATCTTAGAAACGCTGACAGGAGGTATTTACCTGACGGAATAGAGCCATGTGGTATATAAGGCCCAAATGTCGGGCCGAAATTGAGTGCGCCGTACATTATGTGGGGAAATTATGTAGGGAATCGCTAGTGTTTTGGATTAATTTGCCCCTTTGTTTGGTACGTTTGATATCGTAGTGGTAATATAAGAGAAGAAATTTTATCTTGATTAATTCGGATGACTCACTTCTTAAATCAGTTTGAGTTCGGCATGTTTCGGATTAATCTGTAGCCCAACCGTATTTATTAATGTTCGTTTGGCAGCAGCCGCCGCGGGTCCTAGATGTACGAGTATGGCTCGAAACATGTCGACGGTAAAAAGCAATCCTGCTGTAACCCACAAAATGTAAAATGTTCACCAGAGCCAAAAAACTTTTGAAATTTTAG
>BHDV01011522.1:155534-171006 GCA_005406045.1 Adoxophyes honmai
TGGAGGAACTGAGCGACGCGTTAAGCCGCGGTCAAATAGACGCGAGCGCGTATTGAAATGGCAGTAAACACCAATGATCAACAGGCGACTACTCTATTAAAAATAGCTTAAATAGCGAAATCCGAAAAAAGTTATGTTTTTAAATTGGTGTAACAGTAATTGTATGTAATACACTATTTTGTTGAAAATGTAGTAAACGACGTCGCTAAACAGTTTATTATTAAATAAATGTAGTAAAGAAGGCACGTTACTTAAATGTTAAAAGCAAATATGCTGTAACCCGCACTACTCAACTTTGAATAACGTTGTAAACTACAAAGATCACAATAATTATAAAAATGAAATTGGTGTAAATGCAAATAACAGGAAAACGCTGTTTTTTTTGCTATTTACAGCAAGTAGTCGGACATATTTTTGAAAAAAATGAAAATATTCAATGCTGTACAAAAATTTCTAGAGGTCGTAGAGCCACGGGAATAGGACCATTCGACGCAGAATTTTTTTCTGATTCCGAAAATGAAATAAAAATTTTTTGGGCAAGGTGCGGTTTACAGCAGGATTGCTTTTTACCGTCGATGTCGATTTAAGACGTGAGTTGTATGAATTTTTAGGAGTGCGAATGTCGCGGTAGTTTCAAGTTCAAAAGTATGATTATTTTTATTAGTTACAAAATTCTGAAGCATGCTTTGTTTTCTTGGAAAATAATGCATTTTATTTTCAGTTTGAGAATCCCTAACCAAAACGATATAAAAGGAACCGTTATAGCGAGACCAGTTCGCTTGTCCGTCTGTCTTTTACAAGCTGATTACATATTTCAAAACCACAAAAGCTATCGAACTAATATTTAGAAACAAAAAAAAAATACTTTTTACAAGAAATGGTCGAACAGTAGTTCTTCAGTTTACTATTTTATTTTACCATATTTTACTATATTATGTGTAATACTAGATTATTTGGAATATAATTTCTGAAAAGTATTTCTGCATATCGGATACACTCACATCTTTTCATCAAGATTACTTAGTGCATTTAAAAATCAACTCGGCTGCTAGGAAATCTTAATAATTATAATGGTAAATTAAAAGTTAGATCTTTATAAGAAAGACTCAACTATCTTTTTTTTAATAAATAATAATTTAATCCGTCCCATAGGAATCAAATTCCAATAAGATCGATATTCGTAGTGACATCTAGCGTTGAGTAGCGGAACTAGTTGAATGCAACTATGTGATTTGTATTGCGTTATACAGATGGCAGCACAGGGCACCCTAACTAAAAAAGATACAATCAGCAGCTGGGTTGTAAAGCGCTGCATTTGCTGGATTTGCTTGCGACAAATGCAGGGCGATTAAACGAATAGAAAAAACTGTTTTAACTATAGATTCGTGATTATTTGTGTGATATTATGTGTATGATCAGTAGGTATAATAATTAGTATAACCTATAATAATTAACTACAGGGTTACGTTACTTTTTTCTAAGCTTTGAATGACTAGATCTACTTACTTATTTATGGTGCGTTTTTTCGCATAGTTTTTAATACTCTTAAAATCATTTTTCATTCTTGCTTCAGTCTGGAGCACCACGGGCCTTATCTTACTAGTGTTTATCCTCTTGTGCTAAAAAGTGTGATATGATATTAGTAGGACAGGTCGTAAGTCGTAAGAGAACCATAGAATAATGACAAGTCAACCTAAGTTATAAAAGTCTCAGCAAACGCACTTATAACGCACAATGTGTTTAAAGAGACATCAAAGCTACCTCGACGCGATTTTTGTCTTTTATTCTAAAACCTAGTATAAATGTGCTGTTGTTTTATTGATACATTGAAACTCTGTCGTATCATAACTTAAAGAACAATTAAGGCTCTGCGCAGACGACAGACTATCCGCGACGAACTTTTTAGTCTGTGAAATTAGAACCTATGGAATTATAGGTAAGTATTATGTACTAGCTTTTGCCCGCGGCTCCGCTCGCGTTAAATTTGGGGTATCACAGAAGAGATAGCTCATATACCAATTAACAGCTTTCTACATAGAAAACTTCCACCCCTCATTTTAGGAAAATGGGGGTTTTGTAGAGACAAAAAGTAGCCTATGTCACTCTCCATGCCCTAAACTATCTCTACCTAAAAATCACGTCAATCCATCGCTCCGTTTAGCCGTGAAAAACGGACAAACAAACAAATAAACAAACAAACAAACACACTTTTACATTAATATATTGGTACAGATGTAGTAACGCATACGACGTGCAAAACATCCGGCGCACAATACATACAATTCACGCAGACTTTTTTGCGCCGCAGACTCGATCGCACAAAAAGTCTGTCGTCTGCGCTGCCCCTAATCGTCTCGTTTTATTTACTACCACTAGCTAGCTACAGGCTGCGCAGCACCCCTCGACGGCTTTCCATCAAACGTGATTGATAAACTAAGAGACCGAGGCGTATGGATAAGTCCGTTACTGGCTTTGTTTGCAGTAAGTGGATTTTCAATGTTTTTTATTTCTGTTAAAAAAATATTTAGGGACAGTCTTTATTAAGAACACCCGTAATTTTATCAAAATATAGTGAATATTCTAGCGTTTCATCGATGCACTAGGTTCTCCGAGGAGTAAAATAAAATAGAAAATGATGTTAGTGAAATAAAAAGAAAATTTCTTTATAGAAATGTTACCAATTCGTGGTCCATCATCGGTAGTGACGTCAAGGCGTTGCTCCCAATGATGGGTCACGAATGGAATCAAAACATATCCAGCTAATCTCGATATAAAGACATGAGTGAGTCTCACATGTAATTTTTGTTTCATATTTAATATTAAGTATTTATTTATTTATTTACACACTCTTACAACAAATTTTATAGGACTATGCCTAAGACAATTAAGTAGCGTAAGTACCTATACATCTTGATACACATTTGATATTTCCTGTATATAAAACACATTACTCACACAAAACACACTAGTTTTAACCTGCACAAAAATGTAACAACGAAAGCATCCTTTTACGTATCACGCATAATTTAAAGCTCTTATTTATACCGCTAGCCAGCCACAGGCTGCGTAGCGCCCTCGGCCTTCCATCAGGCGTGATTGATAAGCCGAGAGACCGCGGCGCGGATAACGCCGTCACTGGCTAGCTGCGAAAAGACTATTGTAGGTACGACTTTGATTTATTTTTGGTTGAAGATTTTGTACCAGATTTCGGTAAAAAAGAAAATGTTTGGAGAGGTTACTACGTTACTAGATAATTGTAAAAAGAATACATATTTATGTATCGTAATGTGGTTTTGTCGAGCGTGTTCTACGCTGAAGACCAGGCAAGTTACGTGTAAAATCGATTTAGCTGTTTGTTGTAGGTTGTAGGTAATGTAATGATGGATATTAATAATTTTTGTATTTCAGTACTTACCTAATGTTTAATTACAATCTTTACTAAGTAATATGTATTATGAACGCGAAAGTAACTCTGTCTGTCTATCTGTTACGCTTTCCCGTTTAAACGTCTCAACCGATGTTGCTTAAATTTGGCACAGACAATCTTTAGACCCTGAGAAAGGATATAGGCTACCTTGTATTGCGAAAAAAAAAAACTATTCCATGCGGACGAAGTCGCGGGTACAGCTAGTACGATATAAATACAGCCTCGGCATTTTACTTGGCAAAATTATGGAGTATCGCTTCGCTTGTCCATGGAAATGCGTACTACTTAAAATCTTGCTAAGTTAGCTTTCGAGGACTGTAGTGTTCATGTTTCTTTAATGTAACAAAGAAGAACAAGAATGAAAATTAAACTGACGACTGTTTAAAAGTTACACTCTTGACTCAACCACAGAATATGTAGTACCTTCCAAGGCAAACCCAGCCGTAACATAACAAATGGTGCATATCTCCACTAAAGCTTACCTTCTAACATTATTGATGACTAAAACAGCCCCCCTCCCCCGCGCGGACCTAAAATACGAAGTGGGGTCAAATGCTAACATTTCGCTCAAGTCCGAGATCTTAGGCACAGGCAGCCCAAATCCAACCCTACTACGGGGGAGGACACCCCATTTTGAGACGAAGAAGGTAGCATATAAGCCCCAAGTTTTCGCTCAACTTTCGGGGGAGTCAGGGGTTAGTCCCCCCAGGTGGTTAAGCCATTTTACCACGTTAGGCTGTGACGGTCGCCTGTAATTTGGGGGCTAATGCTACTATTCCTATTTCAAGTCACCCCTTGTGGGGTAAGGGCTGCAGTGGCTGATAAGGCGTACGTTGCGTAAGCTGTTTACGCATATGGCGTACTTTGGGTTGATAAAAGGGATTTATGTCCGGCTCTGAGCGCTGAGGCGGTTAGGGACTTGTGGCAGACTTGTAGCTGCCTAGTGGTGTTATAATGGTTGCTTAAGAGCTCGATGTGCGTCGCAGTATTTTTTTTACCTACATATGATTAGACAAATCAAAAATAGTCGCAGTTATAAAAAAAATATAAGTACTAAAGTGCTAAATGTCTTGTTTGAATCGGTTAACTATAATTATTATATTTATTATGGAATTCAGTAAAGCATTACTAGACAAAGTTTCCGTCTAACTCATACACACAATCTCAATCCAGCCGTCCCATTAATTTCCAAAATCTTGATTCACCTAACCTTACATAAAACTACCCTCCGAGGGGTAATTCTAAACAAAGATAAAGGTACACGCAAATAGGTGCGGGCGTGCCCGTCCGGAATACAAATCGGTCCGGCAAAGTTTCGGGCCCGTAATTAATTGCCTTCTGTACGCGCCCTAACGGAGCGGCGCCGAGTGCGCGACTGAATTTTTACTCGGACGTCGATTCGCCATTGTTTTTTGTTTGTTCTTAACGACGCTCGATTGTTTTATTTCGACGAAATTGAGCGTGGACGTTATGCAATTGTTTTTTTCGGTTGGCGGATTAATGTGGTCGATTGTTTCTCTGTTGAATAGTTGTAGTTGATTTTATGCTAACTTGAAATTGAAATTGGTGTTAATGACTTAACGGCCAATATTGGCTGGCATGGTGAATCGAAGTAGTGTGATAGAGATGATAATAGTAAGTTGTGTTTTCGTGAGACGAGTTACTCAAATACTTACACATTCGTTGCATAGACTTAACTAATTTAACTATAATATATAAAGACATGAGTGAGCAAAGTTAATGTTATAATTTATTAATCTCCCCATGGTAACAATTGGTTCAAGGTAAAAGAAGGTAATATAAGGTGTACGTATCCCGATTGTACTTAAAACGAAACTATTAATTACATTACCAACTACTCAAATCAAGTTAACTAGGTACTCTGAAATGTGATCTGCAGCACAATAGCTTCAAAGTTACAATTTAAGTTGCAATTTAGGTTTGCAAAACACCCTTCCCATGTTCACATGAAACAAAACACCTGAGCGTCTAACCAAAAATTAAACAACGTCCTTTGTCGAAGAAAACGCTAAATTGAGGAAATTTCCATCCATTCTCCAACCAGGCGTCATCCGCGCCTAAGCTCGGCTTCAATTTCAATAGCGCCCCCTACATACTCCCTACACCCTTTAGGACACCCCCACGGACTTTTGTCCTGCTCACACAAAGGGGAAATGGTTACGGAGTGAGCGCGACGCAGCTACCTACAGGGCTGGTCCGAGCTAGACATATATTATTGTATTATATGGCCGTAGGTGGCGGGGGTGAAGATTGATGCCACAGGCAGGGGGTAGTTTTGGCAACCCTTAGGATGGCGACGTAACGAAATTTCACTACCCATGTGTGCGTGAACACGGCCTCATATATTCACGCGGGGAAATTAGGTGAAGAATTAATTTTGGAAGTTTTCAATAAAGGAAAAATTGGGGGTTGTGCGGGATTTAATATGTGCGCGTAAGGCTTCTCGCCATTCGGCGGCTGATTGAATGGAAACCGTATTTTAAGGCGGCCTGATTGGGCATGGGGTCTTATTTGACTTTTCGGCTTACAAATGTTGAAGAAACTTTTGAAGTCTCCGTACTCAAAATGTTCTATTTTAGTCCAAAGTCTGACTAGTACGTACTTTACTCGTAGTGCTATTAATAATGACGTAATGTTAACGAACTATCGCAATGAATACCTTGATAAATTTAAAAACACATTCCATTTTTAAATCAAATCTCACCTACTCATTGCAAAACGTTCCAAGTTTCAATTTCAACTGATTCGTACGTCTATTTAAAAAAGAGAACACAATCAGCCAGTGTTAAATACCAATTAAAGGAGAAAAGCTCTGGCTGCTAATAAAGCGGGAACGTTTAAAAATAAAGAGCAATGATAGCGAGTTCGATATTCAAAAGTTCAAAGTCAGGGGAAACTCCATTGTACTAATTACGCGGCAGACGGCGCGCTTTCACTTTCGCCGGCGCTGGTTTTAATTATTTTTTTCAGCGTCTCGGCGTCTGGCGGGAAGTCGGGGAAAAATAGACGCGAGAATAGCAAGGAGCGGGTCCGTATTTTAGGGAACCATGAGGACATTGCAGTTTCAGACGGGGATTTTAGTCAGAGTAAACAGACAGGGATTTTAGTTAGGTAATACGTAATGTCTACTAAGTATTATGTGTACATTTTGATATCCAAGTGAAGGCAGTAATAGATGGCCCATTGCATGTGGGTACTCGTAAAGCCGCAGTAAGAGAGGAATGACTGAGAGTTTTAAAACGTGTCAGTCAAGACACATCATGATGACCACGACCACTCTGCCAAGAGCGATGCGCAGAAGAAGAAGAATTTTGAAATTGGCTTGAAAAAAGGTTCAATAAAGTACGATGGAACTGTTTACAGGTAGCAATGTAGACACACTTTTTTACATACATACATAAATAACCGTCACGCCTTATTCCCTGCGGGGTAGGCAGAGGCAACAGAGCGCCATTCGCTTCTATTTTGACATACTTTTTTATTTTCTTCTATTAAGTTAATCATAAAAGTTTATTTTTCCATAAAATTAGTAACTCATTAAGTCATTATGCTAAAAGTGGCGACGAAGCGAAATAGTTCATGGCTTTGACTATGTAGCGTTTAGTGTGCTTTGCCTACCCCGTTTGAGTAAACAGGCGTGATGTATGTGCAGGTTTGTACCAAAGTAACAACAACTTACATTTTAGAAAACACCGAAACTAAAGAATCTTTGGGATTGGAAAAAAAAATACCCAGAGGTACCTAACTGAATCGAACTTAAAGCACTTATTAAAAATTATAAAATCTGATTAAAGTTTTAATGTTATATTCGAGAACATAAATTGGTGTCTTAATGCATCCACGCTTAAAAAATTCTGGCCAGTTACGAAAGTCTCACCTTTAAAAAAAACCCCGCGACGTTACTGCCGCACCCTCGCTAGTCTTTCGCCCGCGAACTTCGCTCAATCTTTGATACTTTCTTCGTGCATTTTTTTAGCTCGCCTTATTAATGAAAAGTAGGTTAGTAACTTTAAGAATGAAAGTTACTACGTTGCCGTAGGTCGACGAACTCTCAGCTGTTTTTTGTTTTGTTGACATTTTCACCTGGAAGTTCAGTCTTTGGAATAAATTAAGGAATTGGGACGAGGTATTAAGGTGAAGAACTGGGGTTTGGGAATGTTTGCTAATTGGTTTGCTAATTTGGACATTTGTTCTGCCTGGGCCTAGATATAACTCAATTACTGAAATTATTCGCTGTGTTTTTGCCAAGTTTCATAACTCCAAAATTTAAATAGCGTTCAAAATCGATAACAAAATAAATCCAATCCGCACAACCAGACCGTGACAGCGCACAACATCATTAATTATCTATCAAATAATAATCCTTTTATACGTCAAAACCCATTCGGTAGCGAGTGGGATTACCTGGACTAAAGCCCGTAAAAAAACAAACAAACAACAATGGCAACCCTTAACCAATAGACAACAAAAAAAAAAAACAAATGCAGATCGTTTTATCAGCCGCCGTGTAGTAGAAATTTGAATTTCGTACTGGCTGGTGCGCTTAGACATTAAAATCCAGTAACAATAAAATTTGAAATTTTATTTTTGGAACGAAGTGTGCGATTTTTCCGTTGTATTTTTTTTAAGTGGCTGTCAAGTATCCTTCCGTTATGCAGCTCAATTTTAACCCTAAGGAAGTACTTTAACACTTCTCCACACTAGCCTCGGGCAAGTTTTTAAATCTTCCTGAGAATGCATGCATAATAACCATCGGAATCAATACCAACGGCTTCTCACTACCCTTGCACTCAAAAAACCCTAGGGTCACATTTATGCCCTTCTACCTGAGGGTGACATTTTTTATTCACACTTCCGTGAAAGCGTATGCAAAAAGGACTGTTATTTTCTTTGATATAGTATCGGAAATAATAATTATATGCATAATAGAACGGATTAAGGGTTACGCACTTTCTGTCGGTGACGTTTTTTTATATGTTCCTGTCACCTTGCCTGTGTCAGATGTTCTTTAGAACTCTTTTCAATAGATTTAATAACATGCATTTGCAATGCAAGCTGAACGTAAAAATTCAACTAATTGATAAGCTTGGATTTCAATAACGTAGCATCGGGGTGCGTTCAATAGTACCGTTGCAGTTTTATGCAAATTGTATCGATTTATTTATCGAATTGAATAAATTACTGGCAACCCTCGTTCTGAAAAAAAAACGTGCGATCTCAGCATTCGAATTTCGAAAATACTGACGGTTAACCCTTCA
This sequence comes from Adoxophyes honmai, assembly GCA_005406045.1. Classification (NCBI taxonomy): domain Eukaryota; kingdom Metazoa; phylum Arthropoda; class Insecta; order Lepidoptera; family Tortricidae; genus Adoxophyes; species Adoxophyes honmai. The sequence continues at coordinate 164,241 of BHDV01011522.1, forward strand.
AACGCCGTAGGTGTAAACCCGGCGCCTCGCATAATAAAAAAAACTCGAACGCACTCGAGAGCGAGGCCAAGGCGCGCGAACTACAATGCCGCCCGGTCGGTATCTCGGTATGCGACCTCTCGACTCCAATCAAATAATTACTGGCCCACGGTCGACTACACCCTCCGCACGCGGAATATTCAAAATGGCCGAAATGCTCTCGTTTAATTTATGCGTTTGATAAAATCTTCGGGATGTTGAATGCGTCCGGAATTTTTATACGATTGTGGAAGGAGGTATTTAACGTTTAAATGGTTTAGGGACATGAGTTAGATGCGATTTGTGTTGCAAATTACCGGATAATAGTATTATTTAAATTACTTTGCTAAATAATTTTACAATCATACTACGATAATGTATTGCAGATATTTCGTAGCTCTAAGACGAAAATTCACAATTTGCGTAGTTCAAAATTTTTTCCAGAAGAACCGGATCGCAAAAAAAGTTACATTGTGAGCTGTGTAATCTTTCATTGTGCAATATTATTATTCCGTTAATCTATATCGCCGGCCCGTAAAACATTACACCCTTGACACACCGCATACCCGAATAACAATAGGATGCAGATTCTGTATCCGTATAGATAAATAATACATTTTGATTTATAATGGACGTAAAAAAATACTCTTCATTTATCGGGAATGCATAAATAGACCCTATTATTCGGCGTCGGGAAGTGCAAAATATGGGTGTAACTTTTTTTATGAATACGTGTCACTGACGCAGTGAACGGGTTAGGGATCTTTAGAGTTCCGTAACGGTTCACAAAGGAATTTAACACCTGATTGTATCACAAAATACCGTAAAACAAATGGTTTTTTTTAAGTATTGTAACCTAAAATAATTTAGTAACTCAATTGTTTAGTTACTGTCCATTTATCTCTGTTAATCCTTAATTATATTTTAAATAAGTAACATCCCTTATCCCTTTATTTTAAATCGTCAACGAATAACTAATACACTAAAAGTAATAGTTTGCAAATCTATGGTTAATCTCAACTTTTTCAATAATAATATTGAATCTCATATTGTCTCCATTATGTTACTACAGAACCCAACACAGTAACAGAACACTCTAGGTTGCCAGCATTTTTATTTTTTTAACTTTAGAACGCATTCAAAATAGTTCAAAAATGTTTTACGGGTGCATTCATCGGTGATTTGATTTATCCCGAATGCAGATAGAGTGCTCGTTAGATTTATTGGATGGTGTTTGCGCGTTGTGTGACGTCACGCATGATCGGTCTTGTCAATTGCCAGTTAGTGTCTATTGACGTTTGCGAGGGAGAGTTCTGAATTTAAAATGTTTCGAATGTATCGAATCACCCGCATGATGCAAATTGCATCTGGCGTGCCAGTTGCAAAATATTTGTAAAAATAATAATGAATTTATAAAGGAAAGTAACTACATTTTAAGCCAGATAAAAATACTGAAGTAAAAAGTAAGGTATCATACTTAAAATAACAAGAAATTGGTGCTCAATTTCTCATTTATCAAATAACACAGCTCTTTTAATTTACAGTAATAAAATTATGATCAATATTCTAGCGTATTTTATGTTGAATGGAAAAATGCATCTTGATTTTGTTTTGAAACATAAGCAACAAACGTGTAAAAAAGTGAGAAAATGTATCGTCGCAATATTTAAATAAATTGCATTTCTCCAAAAATTAAAATCAGAAAAAACGTTCTCGTAGAGTTATTCACTCTTAAAAGTGGCCGTCAACCTAAAATATCTTCTTACCTATATCACTATAAATCACTAGATAACAAAGTTTTCTTATTTTCACTTACGGTAGACTCAAATACAGGTAACAGACTATTACATAGAAGAAATTGTGACGCCTGTCACAGCAATAACACCGAGTTACAAGCCCAGATCAATGAAAATCTTCCGTTATCCATTTTTCTCCAATTCTTTATTTTCCTTTTCCCAATATTTGCCTTGTGGCCAGGAAGATTTTATCCTACTCATTTTTCTTCACTAATACCAAATAACAAAAGAGACATCTTGCTTCTGTAGCTACAGATAACAGAAAACCTAATCTACATAATAAAAAGATGCATCCGGATGCAGTGATGGGGTTACAATGGTTGCAGCCGCAAGAAAGGGTTAAGCATTGCGCGTTTAAAATAGGAATTTGATCCTTAAGTCCTAGCTTTGAAGGGTTCGCTGATTGTGTTTTAGTGAATAGGAACTGAACTATTGTCTAGTTGAAACTCCCAAATTAATGAGCGAATGCAAAAAATGTTGCACAATCGGATATACGATCTCGGGTTGTGGTTGTCAAACTTTTCTTTGTACGTGCTTGTTGCTGGCCAGAACTATTTAAGATTCAAATTATTTAACGATATTCGACGCTAGTATAAACAAAAGTTACGCTAGTTGTTATTAAGTTAATTGAAATAACTGACAACGATAGAAAACCCTGTAAACCTGTGCCTACTACTACTACTAGCCTATTGTAAGACCCGGTAAGACTAAGGTGAAAATTAATTCAACTTTAAATAACAATGCATCCACAATATATAAAACAGTATAAATCTCAAATGAGCGAGGCAGAAGACATGAAACGCTACACAGACAAAACTGTCGCCTCAAATATACCTTTACAGATTTCCTTAATCGCCTCTTACCACATCCACAGAGAAAATAGGGACGCAATAATCTAAACCCGACACCACACGGCCTAATCCAATTTACAATAGGTTACAATTTTTTTCGCTGCTTCAAAGTTTTTTTTTTTAAGAACCGTAATAAAATAGCAAAATCACTTCCAAAAAGCAATACTGTAAAATCAGCCAAAATACAGGCCCAAAAGTTTGACAACCGCCGCGCTACCTACTGATCTAATTTCCATGCGCGCACGCAGGGGTAACTGTTCACACTATCGAAGTATTAACCTCCGGATTAGTGTGTTCCTGATACTTGACACGCAAACATCTCGTGGCCAAAACAAGTGTTTTTGTGTGAATAATTAAAAAGTCAGTGTCAAAAAAGTGATTTTATAAAAACAAAAGATCCAGGATGTGCTCTGAAGACGTGTAGCCAAATCTCAAAGCAAATGGGTATTTTTGTGATCGATAATCGATATTGATTAGTACTATTTGGATTTTCTTTGGAAAGGTTTCATTTTGAAAAGTTTCATTCAATGAGGGCGCCACTTTCGTAAATGAGATGTTCTATTTATGTACCACTTTTTCAAAATTATTTGTACTTACCTCAAAAAAGATTGACTACTATGAAATAGGATTTGGAACAAATGATTTCCAGACTAAACACACTCATTAGGCTAATAGTACTAATAATACTAGACTGTATACCTACTCAGGCGCATTTATAGATAAATGTATATCAAAGGAATCATGAAACCAAAAAAAGATTTTACTGTTGTCTCATCGTGTAGTCGTCGCCATTATGATCGATAATAATAAAATTGTAGGTATATTTTGATGGAAGTGGTTGAAAAAAAAAATCTCATATGAGATTTTTATCTTCGAAGTCCACGTTTTATATGTGACACAAGACTATTGAAATACAAAAATATGCCTGTCTATAGTGTCTATCCTATATGTCACCGGAAAATAACAAGATTACGAACGATTACATTACATGATGTTTTCTAAACTTGTCTATACTAACATCCGTCGCTACGTACGTGCCGTTTTGATGACAAGGCACCCATGGCACCCCCATAACCTTAGGCGTATCAATTTTTATCGAGACCCACCCTCATGGGGTCCCAATAGCCTTAAGCCTGAATTCACTTACGACCCATAAAACCCATACATTTGGTATGGCGAGACATAAATTTGAAGTTTGCTGCAAGTGACGCTAAATATGTCTACTAGTAGTATTATGTATGTAGGTGTTTGTTTATTGTACCCCTATACCCATACGATATCTTTAGGTTTTCAGTTTTCAAGAAATGTAAAAGTGACACAGGTCCCTCGCCTAAAATAGTTTTATGTGTCGTGGCACACTGCAGTACCGCGTGATCATTATGTTTGTGTCTATCTAATTAAATCAGTGATTTCTAAGCCGATCTTTAAGAGACAGGGAAAACTTAATTATTAGCACTGACAAAAAGATATTAAACATGGTTAAATATGGGAATTAATAAAACATTCATAAGTGCTACTGAAAAACGAAGAAAGTATAGTAATATTATTTAGTACCCAATTAATTAATACATAATATATTATATGTTATACTTACTAAAATAAAATAAAGTTTATATTTATTCATAATTCGCAACCTATGGACTGGCTTCGAATTTCAATTGCAAACGTGCAAGTTTTGATCAGCTCGTACAGTAACAAAGGGCATTGTATCATATATAACTCAGGTGTCGCTAGTATCACATGTGATGCACAGGTAACGTGTTAATAAAAGCTTTAGTATATTTGGACTCACTATACATACATACATACAGTATTAGTGTACATAAGCAGTATCACTGTTAGGACGGCACGCATCCTGTTGACATAAATCTACCCTCCGCGGGAAATGCGTGGAGATTCAGCGTTGGATGTTAGGCAGTGCTGGATAAAAATGTATATAGGTAACAGGATTTTTGGAGTAGCTTGATTTTTATAGAGTAACATCTTAGTTTTGTTCAGTGTGGGTGGGTGCTTTGGGAGGGGAAGACCTAGGAGAACGTTCCGTGACCAAATCGCGGACGTTTTTGAAACAGGTCAGGTCAAGAGTACCTACCTATCCGAAACCGACGAGCTTGTACGAATTATTATTAATGAATGTGGATGAATTTGACAATCACTAAATAATCACCTATCATGGCCAAATTACTTAAGTATCATAACATTGTTTGGATAAAAATTGTAAAAAGTGAACCAAACAATAAGAAAATGAGACGAAATAGATAGGTAATTCAAAATGCCCGCTTAGCTTTCTCGGACGTAGACTTGCGGTCGATCTATGCATCTATACTTAACTGTACCAATAACCATAGTTTCAGGGGTCCCTCTCGTATAGAAAATCGATCAAGCCACCCCTCTTGACGGATTATGGCGCGTTGATAAAATAAAAAGAAAAACATTAGGCTGGCCTCCTCGGGGAAGCCTTTTCCCAAGATGTGTTTTTTCGAGGCTGTCAACTCTAATATTTGTTTAGGCTTAATGTACAACGCGTGCTCGCGTTTGTTTTGCGAGGTGAAGTTTTTCATGCCGCGCTTGTGTACCGGACCTTATGTATCATCTGAGTATATAGAGTTCTGTGTATGTAAAGTTAGAGATGTAATGTGTTGGTGCCTTTGCAAAATTGTAAATTTTTTAGGCACATACGTAGAAGGTTAAGAATATAGCCATTCATTGTAGTAGGAAATATTAAGTGTATTTGGGACGCATCCACAGCGCCACAAACCCGTTAAACATTCGTAAGATTAGACTTTCTAATACTTTATAATAAGTGGGATAAAAAGAATGAACTCACGTCTTTTATTTATTTTACGTTTATACATATATTTTACGTTTTATATTTGGTAGAGATGACCACAGGGTCTAAGATGTGCGAGTTAGTGTTTTAGTTAAGGCAAGGCGTAAATACTCGACCAGCTGAGATAGATTTTTCTTCAAGCCGACGTCAAAACTTAGATTTAATAGCTAATCAAAAGTATCCAAACCGAATAATCTCATCTCTACGAGTACATCGATGTTATTAACATTAAAAGCACTCCTTGCCAAATCAGCAAGAGGGAAAGCCATTAAAAAATAGCAAAAGTGTCCTAAGCCCTATCGTCTCTACTGTGCGAAAACATTTTTGATCTATTACGTTACTCGCTATATTTTTCTCGTGCGACGTTTTGGTTTTAGTGCCATAGTTTTTCTCCCACAACATTTTTTACCTATCCACCAAAAACCCTCAATACAAAGCGGCATACATTGTTCTTCAAACGTTTTCGCCCTAATCACACTTCCACGGTCACAGCAAATACCTCCCAGGTACAGCGTTTTCAATTTCCCCGCGATGTCCAGGTTTATATACAGCACATAGGCGGGGGTGTCACCCCAAGATACAGGGTGATTTACGGAGGGTCTCCACGACCCTTATCGGGGTCGTTATGACCATGTGAGGGTGAAGTTATTGTACGCAGGGAGGCAGGGAGGCAAAACTCCCGGGTATTTTGAAGGGACATAATATGTTATTATTTTTAGGATAGAGTGAGCCTTTGATTTTCTTACGGTGTATGCTCGTGATGGGTTTCGATTAAAGTTATTGTAGGTTATTAAGTTAAAAAGTAAAGGGTATAATTTGTTGTTTTGAAGTATGCCTGCCTTATAGTAAATCTTTGAAGTCGATTTTATTTAGTGACATTTTTATCAATCAAATTTTAAAGTACCAAAGCTGACTAAAATGTGTTCTCATAAGGAATTAAGTACCTACACTACACAGAATTGATATGGAAACATCATTTGATTTTTGATGTTTCAAAATGGCCGCCGTACCATTTTCAAAATTACCAAACCACCAGTTGTAGGGTCGAGCAGTCGAAACAGTAGTTATTTAGGTATTTCCTATATACTTTGGTACTGATGCCTTGGTTCGAAAATCACCAAAATTATTATGTTTATGTACAGCGTCTCTTCTGGATGTGTTTTAAAAGAGTTGAATTTTTACCCACAACCGTCTGACACCGCTGGCCTTTTTAACCGACTTCAAAAAGAGGAGGTTCTCAATTCGACCAATTTTTTTTTTTTTTTTTAACC
>BHDV01011522.1:171130-201457 GCA_005406045.1 Adoxophyes honmai
AAGTCAAGATTTTACATTCAGTAAACAGAATCTTTTCAAAATGTTGCTAATTTGAAGTCGGTTTTTTTTTGTTTAAAATTATTTGGTACTAGATCTATTATCAAGATGCTTTTATTTACATGAAAATATTTTACAATGTATGTAGGTATGTAATGTAGGTAATGGTGCATGAATGGAAAGTAAGTATATTAAACTTCAATCGCTTGACGTTTCGGCGCTTATGGCAAAAAATTAAATGTGCAGAAAAACATTCTGTTAATTTTTCCAACAATTGTAAAAGTAAATATTACCAACGTAACAACTGAAAGATTTCACAAAATTTATACCTAAACGCATAACTATGCAAAATCACTATGCGTCACCAAAATGACATCAGCCAAACAAAGGAAACAATAAAACGCGACACTGAAAATATTTCATAAATTACAATATAAGAAATACCCGACATGTTTCGCAAACCATTGGTCCCTGCAATAAAATTATATACGCCTACCAAATAACGGTCCCCTCGCCATTCTGCATGCAGAATTTAATTTTAGAATCCGCGCCCGTTCCAATATAGGTAATATTCGAAATTTATGTTCCATGTTTGAATTTGAATGCTGTCCTTCCGTAGTGAATTTACGTCCCTTCTGCCAGTTAGTTTTATTATTTTGCAAAATGTTGCTGACTACCAAAGGAAGTGTTTTCCTAGTGCAAACCAGGAAAGATACTCATATTTTTTCTATTTTACCAGAATGTATGTTATGTTGTTATGCATGCCGAAGGACGACAGAATAATGGATATTGGTTAAAAAATATATATTTTTGCGAATAAAACTCCTCATCTAAAATCACACGTAATGAAATCATAAATGAAATACACCTATTTTGAAGCAAGACGAGGAAAAACTAATTTATTCCTGAAGTATAAACCTTTAGGTGTCACAAATTAAATTTTAAATGTCATAAGTGTGACGCCAACATGAAATGGACGCAACAATTAACAGCGACGAGGGGAGCAAAGCAGTGCGTTAAAAACGCGTTAGAAATAAGGCTAATATAATTTTTCCGACTTTCCTCCCCCAACTAATTACGGCGTTTTATTAATAAAGAAGATCGTTACAATTAGGGGTGTCGCTTAATGAATGTTAATCATTTCCGGTATTTTATCATTTAAGTGGCCAAACAGGCTTAATTCAACATACAATGTATTTGTAAAGGAAGTTTACTCACAGGTTCTTTAGATTGTGTCGCTAATAATGAAAACACAAAGTACTTACCTATAAATGAAAAATATTGTTTAAAGAAAACATATCGCATATCACAATTATTTATTCATTCCTTAAATAAGACAGGTAGCGTTGCGTCATTGACCTATGCAAAGCATGTTTTGAAATCTGCAACAAACACTGAAAAAAGATGAAGATTTTACTTGAAATCGCATCGAAGCACATAATTAGGTAAATTATGTAGCTGGAATTACATAAAGTGTCGCTTTCGACAAAACGCCTGTGTTCTCAAATGGGGTAGGCAGAGCACACGAAACGTGCATAGACAACACCATTACCAATAATACTCACATCATTAAAGTTCGTACCTACAAGCAACAAGATTATTTTTCTCCAATTCGCTGGCCATAAATTTCCCCCGCGGTCAGTGTTGCCCACTGAAAATATTTAACCATCAAATGGTCGCGTGGGCTCACGGGTCAACCGTTCCCTAAACTATTTGAATAACGAATGATATACGGTTTGTTTATTGGCGGGCCTGTGCGTTCCTTTTTTGAATTCCATTATTCGGTGACCGACGCGCGCTCGGGTCGCCGATGGTCATTCAAAAGGGGACTATCTTTAAACTCGAAAAAGGCGTGCGTGGTACTAAAATGACCAATAAATTAAACGTATACGTCGTTTTGGTTTTGCGCCGTCACTAACCCTTCATGTTCGCTACATTATATACAAAAGTTGTAATATTTTCGCAGCTTGGACTTGCCGAACCGGTTTCGTCCGGTTTTGGTTATTGGAAATTTAACGATTAATTTGTGATTTTGTGAGCGCGTGCTGGTGAGGTTAATTTAGGGTTCAAGAGTTCAAGACGACTGGCAAGAAATACGAGTTTTAAAATTGTAACGAGTTTCTTAACTCACCGGATGAGTACTCGTTGTTCCATACATCATTGTTGACAAGTTTCTTTCACCAAGCGTGACACGTGGCTCTTATTAACTTATTATGTTGCATCTGATTTGAGCATCATTCATACAACATAATTGTAATATTTTTACTATCAAATGTAACCCATGCACGTAAAACATTGTATAAAGATTTTCACCGAAACACGGCATAATTAAATTAAACTTATGTACATCATTCATGATTTGAAAAATAATAGCAGATGAAGAAATTTGTGTCTACCTGTTAATTCATCTGATAATGTTATGATAGTTTCTAGTTTTAATTGAATAGTAAGTATTACACTTATATTTTAAGAAAATACTTATGCAGTTATCGATATGTTCACTTCAGAGAGATACAGTCAAGAACCATAATATACTTACAGAATACTTTATTATTGCCAAGTTTAATGTCGTTTGCGAGTTTTATCTATGCCACATTCTGAGTACTCTGACTACCCCATTCGTGATTGTATGTATGCTTATAGTCTATTGTAGTATTGTAGCCTGTAATAAATTAAACGTATGCACAGTATTTCCTACATAATAACCCTCACAAAGTCCAAAGCGCCACCAAATATCGCGCGACACGCTATCCGGGATAAAAATCCTATTCCAAATTTAATTCATGCGGAAATTTGAGCGACGGCCGAGTCCCGGGGGAAGAAAAACGGGAAAACTGGAAAACTTTCCCTTTCCTCCCCACGATACTGTTTACTTTGGCACTAGCGGGGGAGGTGCGGCACACGCGGCCACTTGAGATGTTGTAAGTTTTTGAAATGTTACAATATAATATTCGGGCGGTTTGACGTTTTCGGAGGGAGGCATTTTGGAATAAAACTTTTTTAACGGCTATTGCAAAACGGACTCATCCATCCTATCGTCCGTGTACGTACGTTTGTTAAATTTTAAATATGATTTGTGATTAATTTATTGGTTATCTTTTTTGTGTGAAGAACTTCATGCCATGTTAGGACTTACAGACATGTGGTGGTACCTCAAGTCCTGACTTGAGGTGTTTAATTTCTCTGAAATTTTTAATTCAAAAGTGAGTAAAATTACGCCTTATTGAAATTTAGTTATTAACTCAAGAAAAAGGGGTGTTATTAAATATGCAAAATTTTTGGGACTGTCAGTCCATTCCAACCACCTTAGTTCTTACGCGGAGTAACTGATCGTGACCCTAGATTTTTTTGTTAACAATAACCTAGCTTATCTGAATAACATAAAAATAGTTTTATTTTCCCCGTCTGACGTAGGGTTTAGAATAACTTAAAATATGTATTAATAGTATTACCTATGCTAACTGTGAAATGGTCATAGCTTTGCCTAGTAGGGTTTTGTGTGCTCTGCCTACCTCATTCGGGAATGCAAGTGTGATGCATACTTCATTAATATAATACGTACTTAGGTACCTCCGGAAATTTATACCTGATTCAATAAATTCTTATTTTAGACGAGTAATTTAGTATCCCCGTGTGGTGCCGGGTTAGAATAGCACCTCCTCCTTTCTTCCCGTGGGTGTCGTAAGAGTCGACTCTGGGAAAGGGTTAGTATATTGTGGGCGATGGGCTAGCAACCTGTCACTACAATATCACGTTTAACCATCTGGTTACCCTGAATTTGCTAAACGTGGCACTGGATTTTTGAATGCATGTGCTCTGCCAACCCCTCATGGAAATAGAGGCGTGAGAATATGTATTAGGGTGGTTCACCAATGTATGAAAAAAATTTTTTTTTCGATTTTTTCACGGGGCACCCCTTAGTTTTTTTACACTTGCTTATTTAAATATCATTACTTAAATTTCAAATCTCTATCATAAGAGGAAGGGGGTGCTCATCGAGCCTAAAGTTTCATAAAATTGCAAATATTTCGTCCTTTTCAGCTATACACAAAATAAACTTCATTAGAGAATTAGGACATCAAAATACGTTTATTGATAAGCACAAATAATGTAAAACAATATTTCCTTCTAATTATTAAAGAAAATTGTAACTATACACTGGGAAAACTTGACAAATTATTTCGAAATTGCATCAATAATCGACTGTTTAGAAATGTCAGTCGATACGGTTTTTATATATGTTTCCACAACCTATAAAGGAATTGTTTGACTTCTTCGTCATATATCAGCAGGTTCTTGAAGTCGTAGAACAATTTGACTCCTCGTTTAGTAGCATTCATCATTTCCAAGCTTTGAAACACGCTCTTTTCCTTTGATATAATTTTATCCATTGTTTGTGAGGGTAACGAGTCTTCAATATTTAACGACTGAAGCAAGTTTCGCGTACGGTTAGTGACAAAGTCACCAAGAGTAACATCTATTTACAGAAGGGATGCATTACCTCTTACCAATCGAGTACTGCAGACTTTTGACATCCCCTTTTGACAGTCCGACCAATTTATCTGATAGGTACCACAAGCGACGCTCTAGGACCTGTTTGGCTTACTTGAATATTTCAGAATCAGCATTACTATATTTATCAAGGTTCAACCATAATTCAAGATCTGAGTTTGGAGTTTCTGTTACAAGAGGAGCTTGTGTCCACGTTTTTGTGTATAAAAGTACTACGAACGTTAGATAAAGCTCGCTCCAGCTAAGCCAACTCTCGTTTAGTTAGCTTGAATATATCATGCCGATCGCGAATGAGATACATTTTCATCACGTAGAGCAATTCCTGTCATTACCACCGCAAAAATGGAACGATGATCAAAATCATATCAAAGGAAAAGAGCGTGTTTCAAAGCTGGAAGTAGTGAATGCTACTGCTGAACGAGGAGTCAAATTGTTCGACGACTTCAAGAATCTGCCGACATACGATTAAGATTTAGATTTAGATTTAGATTTATTTGTCATTTTTTGAAAATTACATTACATCCAAATTATATGTCAGATACAAAGAATTCACAAAAAGATCGTCAAATGGTGAATAATAACTAATAAATACAATAACAAATTAATAAGATCAAGAACATAAAAATAAAATAAAATCAAATCACAAAATGTCAAAAATGTCAAATCCAAAAAATAAATGTCAAAAGGGTAAACAAAAATTGTAATAATCTAAAACTCGCAAACAGAATACAATGGTTTATCCAACAAAAGGTTTCTTAGTTGGCGCCTAAATGCATCATCGGACGGTTCAGAAGAAAACATTTTTTTTACAGGTTGTGTAAGCAAATGGAAAAACCGTTTCGACTGACATTTCTAAACAGTCGATTATTGGCGCAATTTCGAAATAATTTGTCAAGTTTCCACAGTAGTTATATTTTTTTTAATAAAGAAATATTATGAATGAGAAAATGTCAAATAATTTATCAAAATATTGTGTGAATACCTTTTCTCTTTTTTGCTGAGCAGTGGAAACATGGATTTGTTCTTTTTTAGCAATAACCAGCTTGAATGATTTTTTTAGAGTTTTTCGAGGCAGTGTTTCACTAGCTGAATCGGTACAGCTTTGTCCGAACTACGAAAAGCTCTTCTACCGTTATCTGAGCAGCTTTTCGCGTTGATTTTAAAGCATTAACATGATGATGGAATCTTATAAGCATTGAAGGAAGCTGATTCGAATTCGCAAGATGGTCTATGTCTCGTACTCCCAATAAAAAGAGACCATTTGAAGCCATTTTTATCACTACATTTAACAGCCTATAAGTGAGCCTTACAATAACTTTTTAAGCAACTTAAACAGTTTTTTACTATAAAATACTTTAATATTACACTGTTTGACCAGTAAGAAATTCAAAAACACCAAAACATAACATTTTATAGAGACACCTTGCAATGTGCAATTCACTAGCTAAACCCACTATAGTAAAATCTTGGGGGTCCTTGAGCACCGGCTTAGAGTTATTGTAGGTACTTGAATTTTTTTATGGTTTCATAATTTGGTTATTGGAAAAGATTTAGGGGGTGCCCCGTTGAAAAATCGAAAAAAAAATTTTTTGAACCACCCTAATATGTATGTGTGTATTTAACCCTTAATTTGGCAAGAATTAAAAAAGTCGTGAATTCGAGCCTCCTCGCAGGGAAACTAAGTCAAAAATTTTAGTTACAAAAAAAGAAAAAAAAAAAGAACATTTGACAATGTACATCATGATGTACACTGCCAAATTAAGGGTTAATTTAGTAACTAAAACACTTGCTACTTACCAAAAAATCGTTTTCACCACTACAATACCCATACAAGTACACAAATTAAGGGTCTTTTGTGGCAATTAATAAACTCTATTAAAACAACAATTTCCGACTAGTTTAGCCGATGAGATAGTGAGCAGTGACGCTTAGTGGGAGACGCTACTAGCCCGATAAAATATAACAAAATGGATCGACTCGGCTAAACTACTCGAATAAATATCCGTTGCTCTGACACATTTAGTTACTAAATTATTCTCAACACGACTAAAATACTAACTTAGTCCGAACAAGGCAGTCAAAGTTCTTAAAAACATTGTAGTTTCAGACGAAAATATTTCTAATTCGGTTAAATTAGCTTATGTATCTCAAGGCAGCCTCTGTAACTCTTGGCAGCCAACACATGTAATTCCGACCACGTTTTACATGCGAACACATAACGAAGTTACGTAAGCAATTACGAAGTCGCTTAGTATTCTGCGGATTTTCGGCTAGTGGGATTAGTATGCGACTAATTAGCGGTGACGCTTTACTAGCAAGTGTAGAGGTGACGCATGTGCTACTAGTAGTGTGTAAATGACGCTTGTACTGGATGATGGCTGTCTGTGGTGATATAAAATCAAAAATAGTGGGGTGATTTGCAGATAACTAAAGCCGTGAATGTGGAAATTGTTACCTTCAGAGTGTGTAAGTTAAACTTGAACTGAGACCATCTTTTTGTAGTAAGAAAAAGGAAAAGAGTAGGTAAGTAAGAAAACACTTTACTGTGTGAAAATAAAACACAAAAATACAACAATGTGGTGACTTACATTTTTCTATAGCCTCGAATGTAGAAACTAAGCATAAACTAAATTCTGTCATGTTGAGAAAAGAGTTGCACCTACTTATATCAGAAGAAAGTTGTAAAGGTTAAAAGTGAGAACTAAAGAAAATACAAATTTATTTTGGTGACGCTGAAGTGTCTTAGTGACGCTTGGAGCTAGAGTGTAGATGTGACGCTCGTTCTAACTGAAGTGTATGGGTACGCTTCTGCTAGCGTAAATGTGTGAATGACGCTTGAGCTAGCAAGAGCAGATATTACTTAACCTGCGTCCCGCATATAAAGCCACGAGAGTTATTTGATTGACCCAACTGTCATATTAGTTTTCCGTTGTCATCCATTTTAATACATAGAGAACCAACTTAAAATCAATTCGTCGCGCATCACCATAGATTCAATCCAAATTGGTCATGATTTATTAGGAACATTATACAGTGTGTTACCGGCGTGCGGGCATTTCTTGAAGCAGTGTTAAGAGATGCGGTTTGTTAATCGAACCATTAATTTAATTGCATTAAAAAACAAAATTTCACATGGCGTTACTTTTCTAAGAAAAGTTTAATTGCAAGCAATGTACAACAAAGTTTCTGTCACAAAATGACAAATCTAATGTCATCTTAGCATCTTAGTATTAACTGGAAGTTAAGTTACGCATACATTGAAGACCCAGAAAATGGAAGAATTGCGTTTGTGGCTTTATTTTAAATAATTATGATATGCTAATACTTGCAAACGATTGCTAATTTGATGCATTATCGTCAGTTTTAATAAATGCCCGCACGCCGGTAACACACTGTATTCTAATCCTACATGTGTTGTGTTGGTATATAATAGCACCTCTCCATTTCTTCCATGGATGTCGTAAGAGGCGACTAAGGAAGGTTTAGGCAACAGGCTAGCAAGCTGTCACTATTATAACTCTTCCACCTGTTTTTAAATCTAAGATTGTGCTAGAAGTGGCTGCGAGGCGCGAAATAATCATGTTTCGTGTGCTCTGCCTAACCCAATTGGAAACAGAAGTGATCCATCATAGTTCATTATGAACGTAAGGCCAACGTTACTCATGTTTATAGCAGGCACATTTTAACATTATAAACTACTAGCTTTTGCCCGCGGCTCCGCTCGCGTTCAATTCGGGGTATCACAGAAGAGATAGCACACATACCAATTTTATAGCTTTCTACATTAAAAACTTCCACTCCTCACTTTAGGGAAATGGGGGTTTTGAAGAGACAAAATGTAGCCTATGTCACTCTCCATGCCCTAAACTATCTCTACCTAAAAAATCACGTCAATCCATCGCTCCGTTTAGCCGTGAAAGACGGACAAACAAGCAAACAAATAAACAAACAAACAAACATACAAACACACAAACACACTTTCACATTTATATATTGGTACGGACTTGTATAAAAATGTGACAGCTTCAGAGAGTTAGATAAGAGTTAAACTCTTGTCGTTAAAAGTATATTTCAATCTTCTCTTCTATAAACCATGAGCCAGCTCCATGTCTTCTAGATGTGTCTAGACGACGGCTTTTTATTGAATTTTGTCAATATACATAGCTGCGTCTAAGTCGATGAGTTAATTTATATAAGTATCATTAAAGCCTTCGTAATTACACTTCGTATTTCCATAGCATTAAGGCCGAAAACTAAGCGAAACTCGTGTAGACACCTAATCTTTTAAGCCTACCAAAGCAGAGGACCATAATCCTTTACCGAACAACATAAGACCACATATGCCTTTAAGAATATACATACAACATATACAGTATGACCTCTGGCCTTAATTATACAAACACACACATCGTACGCATCACGAAAATCTTGCGTACATAATCGGACCCCGACGCACACTAGCGCGCTTATATAGCACACATGCGCTCATACGTGCCGTGTGGGGGACACATGTAGGAGCGGGATAGTGAGAGGGGTGAGTGGGTGGGTGCGAGAGGGACGGTGGCCGCAGGACGAGCGATACAACAAATCAATACCAGCGGTGGTGACCGGTAGCCTGTGTCACCCCTCCCCCGACCGCACGCCTCCTCCTACATTGTCAAATGGCGCAGAGTAGTGAAGTGATAGAAAGGTTGGTAGGTAAGTTACTGCCTATTACTACCTATTGTCCAGTGATATTTATTACTGCCAACGTAAAGATGTCTTATGTAGTGTCGGCTTTAGAATAACACCTCTCCATTTTTTTGTTTGATGTCGTGAAAGGCCTAAGACCTAGGTACCTTAACCTATGTTAAGGTATATTTTCGGCGACAGGCTAGCAACTTGGCACTGTAGTAGGACCTCTGACTGAACTTGAAATCTATAAAATATGATAGAAGTGGCAATCGTTACCGATTAAAACCTCACTATCATCTGTGGAAGACGTAAGAGGCGACTAAAGATAAGGTTAAGGTATGCTTTAAGCGACAGGTTAGCAACCTGTCACTATTTTACAACCTCATCCATTTGTTTTCAAACCTGAAACTATGCTAGAAGTGGCTGCGAAGCGTGAAATAGTCATGGTTTTGTCTGTGTCACGTTTCATGTGCTTTGCCTATGTGAGTAAAGATGCAAGTTAAAATCTGACGACACGCATGTCATGTTGTCAGTGTCAGACTGAAGCTAAATAATTTCACTGATAACGAAACGTTGACATGTCGAAAGAATATACAGCAGTCAAATTCGAAAATCATGACTATAGCGACATGTGACGCATCGACACGTCGTCAGCTACTGCTGCAAGTCGTTGAGTTTAAAATTGTACCTTAATTCCGTTTTATTGGTTTCACGAGCGGCGATAAACGCTATTGATAGTGATGATATCATAATTAACTACGGTGTCAAATTTGGTGCTACTATGAAAGGCACAGAAAATACAGAAACATTAGGTAAAAGTTGTAGTTCAAGGTAGAGTATAGTTAGCATGAAGACCTGAAAAAATATACGTACTTTTGAACGTTATAATTATGTATTTTACTTGCTCTTAAAGCATAACATCTCTTTTATGTTTTACGCTTGAGCATTAAGACACATTCAAACATTCCAATTTACAATTCCAAATTAATTTTTTGGTAATTTTCTTTCCACATAAAACATGCGAATTAGAACGCGTTTCCATGAGATACAATTTTCGTAAATAGGTACACATAAAGTAACTGGCAGTGATCACCTCAATAAGTTCGTCTTTGTACATAAAACTGTTATCCTGCAACTTGTGGGAATAAAGGCGTGAGAATATGTATGTATGTATGTATGTTTTATGTAATTTGTTTTATGTGCAATAAAGAGTCACACAACTTGAACACTAACAATAAAATGCAACCAAAGAAACATCCATGATTATTATGATGTTATTTACACGTTTCAAAACTCCTTCGCCAGATCAGTAAAAAAAAACGTTAAAAAAAAATTTTATCCAGAAAAAATCCAGAGTACGAAGAATTTGCGGTAAAAATGAACGCTCTGGACCGATCAGTACTCTGTACAAGAAAATCCGCTTGACCGCGCGTATGGAAAGCGCAGAGCGCGGCGACCAAACTTGATACTTGAATGGAGCGGCGCACTAAGTTTTGATACTTTATTATCGCGCTCACTAATATAAACTTAAATTTTAGTTTCAATTTAGTGACGATTTTTCTACGGCGTTTAGTAAAGAGCCTAGTGTATTGAACGGTTGTAAGTGTCAAGGTCAAGACATCATCTACCTATAGGTGTATTTTAATATTTTTTCACGATATTTTTGTTTTTGAAGTTAAGTTTTGTTGTCAATGTTTTTTTTACTAGTGTTTGGGTTTTGAAAACGAATCGAACTCCACATATTTTATATTTCTTCTAATAATTGACATCACGCTAGTCGTTGGTATACATAAAAGTGTTGCCATGAATCAAAATAGAAAGTAGCGATTATTGCGACAAAGTCAGGTGTAGAGGCGCTTTTGTTACGTACCTTTTTGATTTTCTGATGAAACAAGGAAATGGAATCCAAGGAATGGTGTTGCCCTGCTTACTGCTTATTGTGTAGTGTTTGAAGTGGATACTTAGGTTCACTTTTAAGAACAAATTAAACTATCAACAAATTAAGAGTGAGTGATGAAAAATCAGATGCGGATAATATGTTGAGGATTTATTAAATAAAAAACTACCACACAAATTATGTCATTAACAGGGGTCGGATTTTTCATCGCATGATCCGAGGCAAGAAAACTATGGAGTCGATATTAAAATTAAACTTTTAATGCATATTCATACTCATACTCACTAATTTTCTTAGTCCCGTAATACTTTGCCCCTTGTGCAGGTTAACAGATTAAAAATGTTAATCGAAAATTAATCTTACTGAATAAAATTAAAATATGGAAAAATTAGCCATTATTTACTCGTTTTACAATTGTAATTTTGAAATGGACAATGCACATGCCATACCTTGTCAAGATTTTGAGGCACTCATTCCTGTATCTACAAGCTTTATGGATATTGGAAACTAGATGCACAAAATAAAAGTAATGTTTTATTTTACTTTATTTTTATTTACATTGTAATTTATTTCTACTCATAACGATTTATTATATTTACAATTTAATTTCATTCTCAATTAAATGAATGAGTATGAGTATGGTTTAAAATAATAATTTAATTTTAATATCGACTCCATAGTTTTCTTGCCTCGGATCATGCGATGAAAAATCCGACCTCTGGTCATTAACTCTTAAGTATAGTTCTGTTACTTGAACTTGGCTCGACACGCCGTCTGTCTAAATCCCAGAAAAAAAAACTGCTAGAGACAGATAGTTAGATAGAGAATTTTCGTCGATACTTTCGATAATTTGAGACTTTTTTTTATTCTAATCGGAACAATTTGTAGATAACGAAACAAAAGAGACTGGAATGCACTATAATTTTCACTTGTAGCATACGAGGGGTTAATGAAACCTCCAATTCATGACACTACCCAAACAGTTCTCTTCATTCTACCGAAAACATCCACTTTTCCAGCTACAAAGATGGGGTCCGAAGAAGGGTTCTAGGTGTCATAAATTACGGGGCTGTTTATCAGGGGGGTGCCCCCGCGGTTTCGGGGTTTATCGTGTGGGGGAGGGGGATTTTGTATGGTCATTGGAGGGCAGAAGATGACGAAGCTTGTTTAAGTTTGGAGGAAAAATTTTGCGTTTGTGGACTTTTCATGGGTTTGAAGTTGATTTTGTTTCTGTAGATGTTTGGTAGTGGGTTGGATGGAGTTGGTGACTCGTATGTACACCAAGCAAACTATCATACAAAGTCTACAGAGTAAAGATTCACGTCGTAAAAATCAGAAATGTATGTCGATTGTTTGAGTTTTTGAAGACTACGGAATGTAGAGTGGATTGAAGAGTAAATTTTTGTGTCAGTCGTCCAGAGACTAACTAGCACTGGTAGCACTAGCTAATTAGACGTAGATGCAATAAATATATAGTTTTGTGTAATTTAGCAAACTCGGGGATGAGGCATGAGATTGTCGAAAAATTACAAAATCATGATGACGTAGGTACCCTAGATTCACATTCTTATTCATAATCATGCCATAAATCTATAAACTTATCTATGTATGAATGTAGAACAGACTGTTTAAACTATAAACACCGAACATTGTAAATCCCTCAAACAATAACGTAAAACCGCGAACGAAATCTAAGCAACACCGCGAACTTGTTTAACGCGCCGACAAAAAACTTCCCAACTTGCTAAAGAAAAGTTCCGACTCAACTTTTACGACCTTTCAACTCCACCTCGTCCTGAAACCCTGGTAACAGTAACCGTTAAAACCCTTTGGAAAAATCGATAAGCCTGACCAAACTTACCATACCTATAGATAAATAAAGGCATTTACCTATTTTACCCTTATGGCCGGCACGGTCCGCAGCCATCTTGTTTTCCCCCTCCCCCGCCCACGCTCAATCTTACCAGGACTTGCCCCCCGATCTAAGGGGCCTTTCAAAGGCCGAAACCCACTAATACTAATGTCCTCTACGTATGAGCGTGTGTGTGTAAACAAATATGTGCTTTGTTTGTGATTAATTTGCCTCTCTGGTTAATGTGCTTCGATATTAGGCTGCTTAGGGCGTTGGTAATCAAGTTTAGAGAAAGGTAGACTAGAAACAATACTTGGGTGAAAAGTAATACGCGCTTACCTAAGTAATTTTAATACCTAGTAATATCAAGGAGGACTGAGTACCTATTACTGAGGAGACGTCTTGAACAGTCTACTAGTCTTCTTACCCTTTAAATAAGCTCGGAGCTCAAATAATAGTAATATTCCAAATGCACGTTTGAAAGGAGACTCGAGCCAATTTGTAAGATCTTATTGTGCTAGCAACATGTCTCATCTCGTCTAACGACTTTATACAGATACATACACTAGACTGTTGTATGCACTCACACATGGTACGCGGTCGGTAAATATTTATAATAATTCCGTTATTACGTATTTTATGGCAGAGTTTATGGCGTTGCTTTATGACATGTTACGGACGTAAAAGTCGAGATTTAGCCCGTAAAGGATTCGGTTGTGAATAAGTTAGTAGGTCACGCGATCGGTATGTACGCGACAAACAGATCTGGAGTCATCAGCTAATGACTTGACCTATTTAAATCTATATCGACAGATCAATAAAGCTTACAAATAAAGATCCTTTGAAGGGAAGTGATAAAGAAGGGCTCTCAAATATCGGGATTAAATAATGCCGACGCTATTATATGAACGGGCGGGCCGCCAGACGTAATACGGCGAAAGGCAACCGCCACGGAATCCAATCAGTCACCTCAAAGACGTTTCGAACATAATTGGCAGCGAGCTCAAAGAAACACGCGGTTACTACCCCGGGGGTTCTCTCGCAACGCATTACCTAAATAAAAAATTCACGTCAATTTCCGAAAGAGATTTCCATCAGAGCCGATACGGTGACTAAGCACGGCCCGGAGCGCACACACGCTCACGTAAAATATTCACTCGCCACTCCAATACATCATTCATTCGTCCGCCAAGAACGGCTCGACACCAATCTTCCATTTGGCAAGAAAATCGATACACGTCGTGGCCATATAAGCATTCCGGGGGAGGCAGACGGGGAGTCTTAAGGGGAGTTAAGGTTTAGTCCCGAATATTGAATTTCCCTTGGGACAAACCCGTTTCGCTTTGTCCCTTCGCTCGGGGTCGTGTGGGCCGCGGATGCCCGGGCTCTCCACCTATATCTGCGCAGCTATACCTACGGCTTATACAATTACGTATATGCGTGAGTGTAGGTACGTACGTGCGTAAGTGTTGGATAATAATATTGCGAGGCGGCCAGGCATACGTGACTCCGACCTGTTTGACGGGCCCTCGGCTATGTGCTCTCGACTAGTATATACCTGCTCGTATATGCGTGTATTTGAGTAGGCGTTTTACGTTTTACCCTATATGTGATATACGGGCCTCCCTTTTACGTGAAAGCCTTTGAATTAGCTCTCTTTTTAATAAAATGCCGTACGCACGCTTTTTGTCGGAGCAGGTTACTTTTAAAATTAATAGCTCTTTTTCTATAAGATGCATGATCGAATCTGAAAGGCGCTTTATCTGAGGTGTATGAAACATTGTAGCCGTTATGGCGGGCTGGCGGAATTTTAAGACCGTCGACATACTTAGGAGGGCATAAAGTCTTTACCTCGCTTAGAGATGAGTTTACCAGCGAGTACGTTACGCTGCTAAAATAAGAGCCACACACTACTGACGCTACCTTTATTGAATCAGAGATAAGATTGTAGAGACTAAACCAATTGGTAGGCATTTTAGCTAAAAAATTTGGTCAATCTTTAGATCACTCGTGTATATACAAACGAACTAAGTCTATGTTATTTTGACTTCGAAAATGATCTTAGTCTCACAAAGCCTATGCGATAAAGAATATAAACTTTTTTTTTAAACGGGGATTACACTGTCGTCTTTCGAACTTTCCACGGATTCATTGTTAAACTACAACCACTAACTACGCCAAACAGCCGTTTTACACACTTACGAACAGAGAAAACAAATGAAGGCTTCACAAACTTGTAAATATTAACGTGTGCTTTCTTCTAAGACGCTAAAAATCGCTTAACTTTATCCGACATGAGCGTAAATCTACCCCTTTTAAAACCCTTTTTACCTAATCAAACGCAGAGCATTAAATTTTACAGACAATTAGAATTACTTCACTAGTGCCCCCACCCGGGTCCGTTCCTGAGGCCCCTGTGCCATATATTAGGGCCCCCTGGCCCCCATTACAGACTGACAGACGGTTTATTTTAGGCTTGAAACAGTGCTCGACCGACGGTCAGCGCTGACCGTCGGTCGAGCACTATTTCAAGCCTAAATCGAATCCAAATCACGCGCGTACCGTCAGCGTAGCTGTGTGCGCGTTCAAGACTTGCATAGATATTGCTACGCCGACCGACGGTCAGCGCTGACCGTCGGTCGAGCACTGTTTCAAGCCTTATAGTAGTGTCTCAGCAATTCCCTTAATGTTACCTACATGACGTTAACTTAAATGCGAGTCCATTTTAAGCTACATGTGACACGAGAAATGGGGACGTGCTGCGTAAAAGGGTTTTGATTCCATAGTAAATTGCTCAGAATTTTAGGGTCTAATCAGATCAATTTCAAATTTAGAAATTGGTGCTTCTTTTTTCTGAAAACAAAAGTTTGTGTTTCCATTTATGTGACGTTTGCTAGTCTTGATCAAATATCAAATGATACTTACATTGAACATTGAACTACATGATGCAGATGATACATTTTAAACAATACGCTTACGGAAAACGGTCAAATGCTACTCGAAGGGTTAAAATCCATACTTGACAAATGAGCATAAATAATAGAAGAACAATGTAGTAGCAGAATTGCTAAGTAAGTTCTCCGGATTTTCAAATTACATTACTATTTAATCTAAATCCTTAGCCCAGCGGTTCCCAATCTGGGTCAAAAACAATTATCCTCGCCGCGATAGATGATTGATTTATGTATTTCAAACGGAGAATATAAATATCCAATGTAAATAAACGGAAAAAAGATTCTAGCAACAGCGAATAATAAGGGTAGTTTCAGCTTGATGCAAATGCCTGTTGTATCTTTGTTTGTACCTTTATAGCTCTAACGAATGAACCGATATCAATGCGTGCTTTTTAAAGTCTAAAGTTAGAGTCTAGAACGAAGAGAAATCACGAGTATCTACATTTGGTAACAATTAAGTGACAACGTCTTTGTGCAAATAACAACGGTTGTAACCTTGTAACCAGCGAAATCATAGATCTTAATGGATTCTTTTTTGGCGGTTTTTATCCAATTTGAACATAAAATGTAGTTTTTAAACGAAAATGTTATAGATTTTTAAATTGGTTACTGGTTTGGTTAATAAACTTTGTTAACTATTAAAAAGTGAATGCTCAAGAACATTCAATTTATAAGCGGTCTTACATACGTACATACATTATACTATACCCCCAAATAGAGTAAGCAGAGCACACACAAAATTTTGTCGCTTAAAGCAATAACTAAACCTATTTCCTTAGTCGCCTAATCCGATACAACGGGATCAATTCAGGTTGGCTTAGTTGTGTCCCTTCTGAATCAGGTGATTTTTAACGCTCGGTGTTCCCGGGGATAATAATTAGGTACCTAACCTAAATAAAATTTTCCCTGGAAAAAAAGATTGAGAATCTCTGCTTCAGACAGATATATATACCCAGAGCAACATATATGGTGTTTAATATACAAGTCCGCGGCTCAGAAGGCGGGAAGCCAATATATATCTGCCACAATAGGATAGAGACAAATTCGCGCCGTTTGCCACCTCTGTTCAACATATACAGTATGTTACCTGTGTGGTAATATTGTGAGATTTGTTGAACTAGTGTACATACACGTATATGAAATGTAGATGGTGATTGACGGCATTTAGAGTGGAATTTAGATGTACATTAGATATACCTACGTATAACATGGAGCTGTGTTAGGTATTCCCATAAATTGGTTGATTTTGAAACTAGTCCATGATTAAATAATAAACATGTACTTAAACCCAGCTTAACCACGTCCCATTGGAAACATCACACACAACATTTTAATAACTTCATCGCTGTGTGCTGGTCTCCTCAAGATATTTTCTTTCACGGATTTCACATATATAATGTCCATTAATTTCGGAGGTGCGAGCCTGGGATTCTAACCCACGACTCTCGGCATGAAAAGCTGCAGGCCAAACCACTAGGCTGCTACGGCTTAATTCGTCAGTGATTCAACAAAAAAAAACTTCTATTTTCATATCGTTTTGCCGTCGTAGTTTTTATTAATCCAACATACATAGTGTTCATGATTAGCTCTTACAGGCTTTACCAAATTCTTTATGTATTACAACATACACGAGCCTACCGTTTCATCTCGGCATCGATCCCAATTCATCGATACGAGTCTGTACCGACTAGTATTGGGATTAAAGGCAGGCCCACACGTCTCTGGCTGGCTGATTACTACCAGGGCCTTCGCCATGATTTTGTTCATATTAAAACCTTACACTGACATTCTTTTTTCAAATTCTTACTGAACCTATAAGGGCCGCCACACACGTTAGTTTACTTGTGCAAGTCTGAAGAGGACGGAAATTGCGCAATTTTTTGAGCCGTTTGTGGACTGCTGCCTGCTTAGCACTCTCTTATACTATACCAGTCTACTACAACTAGAGACATCAAAAAGTAACAGGTATCCCGCGCACGATACAACTAATTTAAAAGTGTCGGAACCTATATATCGGAGTCGAAGCTATAGAGCTTCCCTAGTCTCAAGCCACTACTGTAAAATTCTACGTACCTACTAATAACTGTTTTGAAAGAAGGTACTTATCTTAATGATCGACCTAACTCTTTCAATAGATGGTGTCTATAGTAATGTAAATTTTATTATGGTACAAACACTCTACTTCGAAGTATCGAACCGGCTGATAACCAATTTGATACGCGTAATCTATTCCAATATTACCTAAGTTGTTTGATCGGCAACCCTATTTTGAATTGTTAGAACATCGGTCGGGCATCACGTGCTCTGAAAAACTCCTTTGATGCTCGCTTGTTACCAGCCAGCTCCAACTAGCGTCGTACTCCAGATAAAATACCTTTTGTTCCAAGAACAAATATAAATCCTACCACTTCAGACTTAAGGTTGAAATTTGTGGTAGGAAAAGAGGTCTAATTTCTTTTTAATTTTAAATATGCACGCGTTCGAGATCAAACGGCGACTTGTTAAAGACAAATGAAAATATTATTAGTGTGCTAGAAGTAAGTAGGTAAAAGAACCTTGTGACAAAATTAAAGGAGCATTCCAATTTTGAAATGTCATACTTATGTGAGTACTTTATTAGTTTACTTCTTGAATTTAAAATCGCAGGAGATATTCGATAGATACTTAACTGTGGATCTGTACGAGCACGTGTAATAGGTTTTGCGTGCGAAATAAAAAACATTTCACCGTAAATAGGTACAAAGTATCCAATTTTTCTTTTCCCAAATGACGAGCGTCAACCACGAATCCCCAGTCGATATCAAATCTATTTTTTCATTTGGCGAAAACAGACGCAGACGATACCATCTTCTGTGATATCTGAACCATAATGTATGACGCTCCATGATTACCATTTCACGGAGCGAATGTTCCGCTCCGACGGACTTTTTGATGCCACTAGTGCCACAAAAAGAAATAAAAAGTAAAGGGAATAAACGGTGTATTTTTTTGGCAGAGATATGGGATTCGTTTCGTGTCAGTGCTATGAGCGGGGCAAAATTAAAAGACTAGTCGTCGTAATTGGTAGAGAACCTAGGCACTTAACTGCTTAAAATTAATTAGCTGAAGCATTTCAGATAGGTATAACTATTTTTTAAACATGTAGAATGCAAATAGCTGACGTATGATTTTCTTTTTTTTTTATAGTAGGTAAGTAGTTATTTGTCGTTGGTAAAACTTTTTTTACAAGTTTTAGTGCTACTTTTCCAGCCAGCCTCTCACGTCATTCTTCCCGATAAACGTCAAACGTCACTCCAAATTCAAATCACAACAGCCATGCATCGCATTAATCCATTGTTTCATGGTCACAATCGCTAAAACAATAGCTTTTAAAGTCACATGCAGAGTTTTAGACTAACTTGCCCTTTGTGCTAACCCTTTGTGGAATGCACGACCGTCCTTTGTTTTGCGAGGGCGCGAATTAATCTTTATTTCTTTGATGATGTTTGGATAATGGCCGCCTGACAGCCAACTGATGGATTCCGAGTTGGTGACTTGTTCGAAATTCGTATTCATGCGTTCCGTTGAAAGCGGTCGCTTTTTGAATTCGGCGTTCTATTTACGGCGTTCGGTTTGATTTAATTTATTGTTCTATTTATTTTTCGGTCTTAATTAATGCAAATTTTAGTTTGATATTCGTTGTGAGTTTACCTTTGGATAGCACTCTATGCAAATTAAAGTTAGTGGGTACAATTGTATTTTTAATATCGTAGTTAATGATTGTTGCTTTTGCATAAATACTAGATTTATTGGCATCGCCAGTTTCATTTACAATTAAATACATAATAATTCTTTATTCCACGGTATTTTAAACAAAAAAAACTACTGCGAGACTCAACTATAATGAAATAAAATCGATACGTGAGTGTATTCGTTTTATTTAGAAATTAACGAGCACTGAGCGCCACTGGTCATTCCTTGCCGCGTTGTTCCTAATGTTAGGTCACGAATAGGCCAAAATTCGTATTACTTTCATTTCAGTAATATCCACAGTATTTTAGAATTAGTAATTTCTTCCTACGATACTACCCTCAACGATAAAGCGCCGATTAAGTTTACGTAACGCACCGTACGTCACAGCACTTAGAGCAATCCCTTTCCGAAAACCTCCCAAGGTCTCTATAACCTGAAAAAGCCTTAATTAAACCAGTCATAAAACCCACACGACCCGACGCCGACACACGCCGACGAACACAATTACTCCTTAGTAGTGATGGCCGACTCGAGTCGACTCGAGTCATTAACTTCAAGTCGAGTCAACTTGAGTGAGGCTTGACTCGAACCAACTCGAGTTATATCACTTAAGTTCGAAAACCGATGATTTTGCTTAAATTGATCTATTGGCATCATCAGTTTCATTTACAATCACTTCAAGAATTTACCACGGTATTATAAGTGTAAACTACCTACCGTGAGATTGAACATTTGTGAAATAACACGGACACACATGCTTTTATATCGACATATTCTCATTCTATAGTGCTTTGCTCCCAGTGATAGGTCACGAATGAGCCAGAAACAATTCGAGCTAATTTCGATATCAAGACGTGAGTGTATCCATTCCATTTCAATATTTTCCAAGGAATTTAAGAATTCTTCATTTTACTCTACCCTCATCATTAAAGTGCCGATTTAGTTTACGTAACGCACCGTAAGTTACAGCACTTACAGCAATCCCTTTCCCAAAACCTCCCAAGGTCTCTATAACCTGAAAAAGCCTTAATTAAACCAGTCATAAAACCCACACGACCCGACGCCGACACACGCCGACGAACACAATTACTCCTTAGTAGTGATGGCCGAGTCGAGTCGACTCGACTACTCAAGGAGCCTGACTCGAACCAACTCGAGTTGAATCAAACCAAAATCAAGTCTTTATTTGCCAGAATATGGCAACAAGATAAGATCTTAGGGCATGTGAAGCAGAGGAAATAATTTAGTAAAAAATTAAAAATATACTCTGGTTCATCCACTTAACTCGACTTGTGTAACTCTAGTTCAACCCGAGTTACATTCATTTTACATACATACATCACGCCTGTATTCCCTAATGGGGTAAGCAGAGCGCACGAAACACTACATACACAAAACCATGACCATTTCACGTTTCGCGGCCACTTCTAGCATATTTTTTGTGGATTTTGAGTTGGAAAGTATAATAGTGACAGGTTCCTAGCCAGCCGCCTAAAATATGCCTCAATCTTATTCTTTAGTCGCTTCTTACATCCATTTCTTAATGAAGTGGTGTCATTCTAAACCAGACACCACATGGTACTACCTTTAATTTTAACTGTTACGATGGAAAATAAATAATAAAAAACAACTCGAGTTAAATCGACTTTTCCCCGAGTTGGTACATCTCTACCTAAGCACCGGCCTCGCCGCAGCTCTAAACGCCGAATTTCCCCCCTCCCACCCCCCTCACCGGGCTCACGTCTATCCATTTGCCAGCTAGTTCCGAGCTAAATTAATTTCAAAGCTCCTTATGTTACGTGCCTTGCGGCTTTACTGTGCATGTGTGCGTGGTGTGTGGATGTGTGATGCTACTTTCGGAAGGCTTAACTGAACATATACCGTACGTACATATATGGGCAGCTCCTTGTTAGGGTTGAATTAGAGATGCGATAAATTGGTCTGCGCGTTGAATTAATGTGTGTGCTGGCAACGTTTTTGGAAGTATGAGCTTTGCTGTGCGCTTCGACATGCATACGAGAGTAATCCGTCAATCTTAGGTGCACCCGTGACGTGTCTTGACGTTTTAATGAAAGGATCTTATACTCGTAGTGGAAAAGCTTCCTATATTTTAGTCCAGCATCCTCAAAGTTCCCCGTGTGGTGCCGGGTTAGAATAGCACCTCCCCCTTTCCTCCCGTGGGTGTCGTAAGAGTCGACTCTGGGAAAGGGTTTAGTGCATTGTGGGCGATGGGCTAGCAACCTGTTTCTGCAATATAACGTTTAACCATTTGGTTACCCTGCTGAAATTGCTAAACGCGGCACTGGATTTTTGAATTCAGGTGCTCTGCTTACCCCTCTTGAGAATACAGGCGTGAGAATATGTATGTATGTATCCTCAAAGTTAACGGGTGATAACAAAAAAATGAGAATATTTTTTTAAAGTATTTAAAATAAACTTTTGCGATGTTTTTAAAAAATTGATATGATTGTAGAATATTTACAGGTATAAGTGTACAATAATGTTAATAGACATTGGCATAGGGTCCGTGGTCAGCTGTACATCGGAGCCTGGACAATATGTTAGTACAAGACCGCTGGACGGCGTCTTTGTTCATCTTCCGCTCACAAATCCTTATTTTTTTTATTAATTGGGCACAGTTCTCTGCTCTCCAATTGTTTTTATACGACATCTAACTGCTCAAATTACCGAAGAAATCTTGTATCGGACGACATTGCGGAAGATTTGTCGGGTTTAGCGTTTTTGGTACAAATGGGATGTTATTTGCCTCTAGGAATTGCAGCGTTTTTTTTGCATAGTGCGAAGATGCTTTGTCGGGCCAGAAAACATATTCTCCATCTGCATGATGTTTACGAATAAAAGGCAACAGTATTTTTTTCAGACACTCGTTTTCATATACTTTTTGATTGAGCGCCAGACCGCTTGGCTTGAACCACAGTTTTGATATACCCCTTTCAGAAATGGCTACATACAGCATAACTTTTTGCTCATATTTGTGCTTGTACTTATATTTTATGTGCTCTGGTGTAGTAGAAACATCGCTGGTATAGTACCGGCCATTTCCAGGAATATGGGTCTTACGCAAAGGAAAATAACTTTCATCATCTAAAATAAACGATTTTCCGTTGTAATTTCGCGTCATCCAACGACATTGCGACATAACCGTCGATATTTGCTCGTCTGTGTATTCTGGTGCCCTCACCTTCTTTCAACATTTCAGGCCGATCTTTTTTAACGATTTACATATGTACGGTTGAGTACAGTTGAATTTTTTAGCGGCATATCTTTGGCTTATGGCATCGCTATCGTTAAAATATTGGTGGAGTAACTTCAACGTCCTCTCGGTCATAATAATCTTCGCTGGTCGACCGCTACCACCTTTGCGAGCTACCGTCAAGGACGCTAAAATTCTATAAATGGTAGAAATTGGCACATTTTCCTCGATAAAATAGTCCACTGTGAACTTTTTACCGCGACAAATGTTAGAATTGTAAAAGTTTACAACGCGTAGTCTCAAAGCTTCTTGTTTTAACGCCATCTTCGACAAAAAAAAACTATTTTGAAAAGAAAAATACACATTATATGATTCAAAAAAGAGACAACAACATCTTGTAGAACAAATTTTTTTTTTAATGTTTACGGTATTCATTTTAGAGCTGCCAGAAAGTATTCTCATTTTTTTGTTATCACCCGTTAGAGGAAGAAATTATGCCTGTGCTTCCAAATGAGGTAAGAAGAGCACAGGAAACGTTAGTATACTTTTAGTGACGGGTTTGCCTGCCGCCTAAAGCATACCTTAACTTCCTCAGTTGCCTGTTACGGGAGAAATGGAGAGGTGTTATTCTAACCCGACTTCACATGCATACATAATGCTACAGGCAGGCATAATGATAATTCAACATACATACTCCCCACAGCTGGGCACAATCTTACCTTAATATACATACATATTCTCAGCCCTGTATTCCCAAGAGGGGTAGGCAGAGCACACGAATTCAAAAATCCAGTGCCACGTTTAGCCATTTCAGGGTAACCAGAGGGTTAAACGTAATTATTGCAGTGACAGGTTAGCTTAGTATACAACCATATAATAATAACGATCAATAGCTACTGCTTTAGCTATCCTCATCAGTCCCAAAATTTCCATCTCTTTAATAACTCCGCTAAAACACGAATAAACATGCGTTATCTACTTCTGTTTTCAAGCAACATATTTACATACTCTTGCAGCTTACATTTAACTAGAGCAAATAAAACTCTGTAACATTTTACCCTTAGTTCCCCTGGATCCCTTCTCTAGCTTGAGTTTACGTAAACACTGATCCCTCATGGTGCCCTCTCCCCTTTCCCACACGTCGTGCATAAATAATCTGACAGCCGCGATCCGAACCGGATATTGCCTGGCCTACATGCCTTTACCTTTAGTGACGTGAATGTATCCGATGTTGTATAATGATGACGCGGTACAGCGGTGATTAGAGCTTTACATAAAAGCGTACCATGTTATAAAGTATCCTGAGGTTTCATAGCAAAATAAAACTGATACACTCTCGTCTTTCTATCGAGATTGTCTCGACACGTTTCGGCCAACACATGCTCAGGAGCAAAGCGCTACGGCTACTGCTCTACGTGCGACTGCTTGACTGGCTATTGTTATCAAAAGTCGGGTAGCATACAACACTAACATGTCTCTAAAAAAGTAAAAACAAATCTAAAGCCAAACTACTAACTCTACAAATTGTAATTTACTTTTAGTACATTTAGTGCTAATATCTTTAATCTCGTATTTTTCAAAATTATTTGCTTTGCTAGCAAATTTTTCGAGCAATTTTTTCTTAACAACAACAAAAAAAGAGAACGAAAATCAGTTTACCCTTTCTCGTGTGATGCCGTGACCAAGAGAAATAGGGTATCATTAAAAAAAAAAAACAATTTCCCACTACATCTGTAAACTACCTTTTTAAACGATACACTTACCCCGTTCATACTCACCAAAATGTCTTCTTACTTGGAAATTGCAAAACTTATACAGACATAAAACTTTATGTCAACCTCGAATACTTCGTAACGTAGATTAACATTAAGATATACATACGAAGATATAATATATCCATGTTAATATCCTGCCGGGACCGCCAAAGGCTCTTTTACCCTACAATATCCGCTGGCGTGTCCCTAACAGATCCTGTCATATGAGTTGATATCGCATAGTAACTATACGTTGTCGGTTTAGTTTAGGTAGTTAAAACAATATAAACAATCTTGACATGTCTTTTTATTGAAATACACAGTCTAAAAATGAAAATCGTTACACTATACAATTCAATCATGAAAGTAAATGATTTTTTCATACCAAAATTGTAAAATGTAAAGATTTCGATTTATAAAGTGTACGTTTAAATAAAAAGACACGTCAAGATTGTTTACATTGATTTAACTACCTAAACCGACAACGTATAGATGTTGTATGTTGGAACATCGAATACAGTATATTTAGTACAGGAATGGATTACCTGTGTGGTGACGGGTTAAGAATAACACGTACCTCTCTATTTTCTTCCGTGGATGTCGTAAGAAGCGACTAAGGAAAAAAGTTAAGGTATATTTTAGGCGACCGGCTAGCAATCTGTCGCAAATATACTTGCCAAATTAAAAACCTAAAAAAAAGTTAGAATTGGTCACTAATCGTGAAATAGTCATGCTTTAGTCTGTGTAGCGTTTCGTGTGCTCTGCCTACCCCAACTGGTTTTTGGTATCGGTTATTCTGTTCCTTTTGTCCCAGTGGGGTCTTCTATTGTTTGATAGTAATATATATGATTTCAATTCAAGTTAAAATCCTAAGATTGTCCAAAAATTATAATTTATGTAACCGTAGCATCTTAGCTACGCAGCTGATGCTGCAAAATTAAATCGATTCATCCAATTGTATCATTTGTGACATTTGTACGGTAATTGCATTGGATTAAAACCATTATTTTATTTTTACAGGTCACTTCAAATCTCAGGAATAGAAGCCAAAGAAGAGAAGAAAAAACATACACGAAATTGCAAATGCTATGATGTCCGAGTCATTCTTTACTTAAATTAATTTAAACCACTTTACTTTTAAGTGTTCCTAAAAAACTACGAACTGGAATTTCCGTCTCATAACCTCCAACTTATTGACGTTCATTGCTGTCCTGTGACGTCACACCCTAGTCCGGACATAGCCGGATAATCTCACACATCATATAACCGGGCATTTTCCCCGTTCTACCCTTGATGACGTCACAGCTTTCAATATTTAAAAGCGGTTATTCCATTAAGCGGAACGCAGAATGCACCAGTCTGGGTTAAAAGGTGGTTTAGATGCCCAAAAACAATGGAATGGTCGAAAGGGGTCACAGAGTGGTGACTAAGACTAGATTGGAAATCAGGGGAATGACTACACTTGGTAGTCGCCTGGAAAGATATGGGCTCAGAAAATAATATTAATAACAGTGACGGGGTCTGTTAAAACACAATGTTGTCTATTTTTTTAGATATCCACGGGAAAAACGAATAATTTGTAGTTCTAATACACAGCGTACTCAATCAGACCGGTGATAAAGTAATTAGAAATAAAGGGACTTTTATTACTATCTGTCAAACTACGTCAAAACTTGAAACAATTTACAGAGGCGTTTTTTATTCGATATACATGCAATCACGTCTTTGTTCCCAAGTGGGGCAGAGCACACAAAACATATCATAGACAAAACCATGACTATTTCTCGCTTCGCAGTCACTTCTCGCGCAATTTTATGTTTAAAATAATTGGAAGAGGTAGAATAGTGATAGTGCTAGCGGGTTGCTAGTCTGTCGCCTAAATCACAACTACCTGTTACGATATCCACGGAAGAAATAATGACTTTCTTTTTCGAATTGTATAAGTGCCTAGGTATATATTCACATAGCGTAATCGCATCATTTTCTACGAGTAACATCAGTTTTGTTGAGCTTGGTTCCGTTTTATGCACTATCTTAACAAATTTGTTGAAAAGTTCGCATTTAGTTTATAACCCCGCACAGGACTAAATGGAAAGTAGGAGTAGCATGGAGCAGCGTTTTTTATCGTTTTGTTGCAGCGCATGCTCGCGTAGCGAACATGAGGTTTGCAATATTTCTTCATAATAATATACTAAGAAATAAGGGTTTTAGAACAGAGATACTCTTAATTTACTACAGAGGAGCTCCAATTAAGATCGCAGTGAAGAAGTCATCTGTAAAGCGATGAAACATTTGTCTCCCACAAAATCAATAATGAAAATTTTCAGATTATATTTTACAGACTCGTATACCCGACCACTGGTTAAAATAATTACGGTCAATTTCCGGACAGTGTATTTGTTTCTGTGAATCGGATGTTCTTGTAAAAAACAATAAATCATTCATCTGTTTTTAAATTTAAAATTACAGCATTCGTGGTACAGTGTCATCATTAGTGGTCAGACTGCAGTAGGATGCGGATAGTTCGAAAAACCCGAGCAGCGCGACGAAATACCCTCACCTCACAGTACCCGAAATCTAATTTGGCAAGATTTTAAACAATTTGCGTACTTGCCACGTTAAATGCCGTGGACTGTACCTACTATAACTAAAGATCTATTTAAAAAATGGCATGACTAAATACCGCTAAGAGTTAGATAGGTACTAGAAATAACTACTAGTAGAATGTTTTTTTACAAATTGACAGTTATTTGCTATATCCATGCTAGCCTCATTCTTTTAAAGTTCGTGATTTGGCTATTACTATGCAGGGAGTAAAAGATTAGGGGCATTGCACACGGACGTGAAGTATTGTAACTGCTCTTTCTTTTGCAGCTCTGTGGTACCGGTTGCAGTATTGGTGATAAGTGTGTCTACGACCTTACTCTGTTTGTGGTAATAAATAAATAGCAAGTAAATTTGTTGTATTTTTATTTGATTATCTACAGTATAATATTCGTACAACATTAAAACTACTAGGTGTCGATAAAAATCAAATTGAGGAAACAAAATTAGTGTTTCATACTTAGTTAAAGCTACGCAACATACTTAATGCAAATTTAATAATGCGACTGACATTTAGGCACATACTAAAGTGGAATAAAATTAAATCACAACCTAAATGTATAGATACCTCATATTTAATAGGACGAATTAAACCAAACGAGTCAGTGCATTCTTTTCTAAGGTTAAGGTACAGTCAAGGACTTTAATTCATGAGCCACGATGGAACCAATTCACAGTAAACGTCATAGTGACATCCCATTAATTATCAAGGTAAATCGTTATGTTTTTTTCTTCGAGAAGGTGCTAAGGTGGCTCATGAATTAAAGTCCTTGACCGTACCTACCTTTTACTTTAAGCGACAGGCTAGCAACCTGTCACTAGCATATCTCTGACTTAAAACCTGAAAATTATGCTAGAGTGCGTTGCGTATGAAAAATGAAATAGTCATGGTTTTGTCTAAGTCTCTAAGTGATAGCATTTTGCATGCTTACCCCACTTGGGTGTGATGTTCCTTAGTCTCGCTAAAACCCGAGAACGGATGCCGATTTGCCTTTGATTTTGAAATATTTGTCGTAGTTTAGGGAAGGTTAAAACTTGAAACAGTGAGAAATTTTGTGAAATTGCCGAAAAAACAGTAAACAGGGACGTAGGTCGCCGGGCCAGCTAGTCATTATAATACCAACTACTTTTTTCTATTTGTCGTGACCTGAAAACGCGAAGTCAGTACAGCATCACTCCTCAACAATTCATTTACAGAGAAACCCATTAACGCCATCCAAAACGCCCTTCGCCCATACAACTTTGTACGCACATACGTCTTTTCTCTTGTGAGACGTTTTCCCACACTCCTCTTAGCTCGCGAGCTACACTTATCTAAGGAACTCTTATTAAATCCTCTTCAACTAATCCTTTACGAGATGTACGGTTAGCAGACAAAGCGTTAGGTGGTACTTATATTTAAACCCACTATCAGGTGGATAGGTATGCAAAGAAAGGTTACAATCACGCCTGTATTCCCAAACGGCGTTAGCAGAGCATATAAAACGCTACATAGACAAAACCATGACTGTTTCACGTTTCGTGGCCACTTATAGTATATTTTTAATAGTGACAGGTTGCTAGCCTATCGCTTAAAATATACCTGAAACTATTTCCTTTAGTCGCCTCCTACAACATCCACGGAAGAAACGGAGAGGTGTTATTCTAACCCGATACCACACAAGCTCGGGGGTGGTGTTTTAAAACCACTATCAGGTGGGTAGGTATGCAAAGGGAGGTTTTTTGTAAAATAATGTTAACACTAGTATGATAACTACGTATACAATTTGATTGATATTATGTTGTCGTTAATCACAGTCTCTTGTGAGACGTTTAACCATCTGGTTACCCTGAAATCGCTAAACGTGGCACTGCATTTTTTGAATTCATGTGCTCTGCCTACCCCTCTCGGGAATACAGGCAAGAGGATATGTATGTATGTATGTATGTAATCACAGTTCGCTAATGCGTGACCGTCAAATAGATCCAACATTATTTGGGCTTCGTTACGTCTCTATAAATTAATATTCGTAGCTTCATCTTTCATCTATCTTCTTCTTTAACAATAGGTATCAGCACAGTGGTTGCAACGTGAACAAACAGATAGAATCAATATAATAGACAGAATTTATGATGGTCAATAAATTCTATCCATGGACTTTAAAATGAAACTTTTGGCTGCGATTGCTAGTTTTAGTCATAGAAATTTTATATTTTTTCAAAATTACCAGTACTAATGTCCGAAATCCATCTTGTGACCCAAGTTTCTCTACTGCTTGTCACAGCTGTCAAAATCTATTGACATCGGGTATCAGTCTTAGGAAACTAAATTAAAACTAACCTTCCTCTACCTCGGCTGCCGACCGTACTTGTAATTAGTGGAGCCGCCGTACATACCCCGTATACATATAACGTAATTATGTACGTACATACGCTCTAAAATACTCGCGGAACAATTTGGAACTAGATGCGAACTGGAAACCGCAGCGGCGGCGGCCATCTTGCCGTTCCCATGGCAACGGCCGCGAATTGTCTGTTCACTACCAGGTACGTAAATAACTTTGCTGTTGTTTACAATTGGGGGTAGATACACGGTGAGGAGTTAGCCAACA
The DNA here is from genome assembly GCA_005406045.1 of Adoxophyes honmai. NCBI lineage: Eukaryota > Metazoa > Arthropoda > Insecta > Lepidoptera > Tortricidae > Adoxophyes > Adoxophyes honmai. The sequence goes on from BHDV01011522.1 coordinate 200,912, forward strand.
AACTAAAAAGAAAGTAACTACCCAAAAAACCTCACTTTAGAAATTGCCTTGCGGAACTCCAGTTGGAAGCTTGGTGACACGTTTTTTTGTTTTTCGCCAAAAATTGTTGCATCTAGATATAAAATCTAAAAAAAGAAAAAAAATCAAGAGTTCAGTAGGCTTAGCACGACAACACGCTGTAAATAGTCGCGTCGCGCGCGGGATAGTCAACCCGTCACTTTCTGACATCTCTAGTTAGACAGTGACAGATAAAGTCTATTACGCGCGTATCTCTACTTGCGCCCTGTCGTGCGAAGGGGACAGTTGACAAATTAATTAAATTGCAATTTTTGTACGCTTTTTATTGCCCACGTCGTGTAAATACCTTCCAGGGTCCTTCTCAAAAAAGTGGCAACGCAACCTGTCAGTAGGTTTCTCTTAGAACTTTTTTTTTGTCATGCACTAATCTTGTAATTAAAAAATGTATTTAATTTAAAAGACATCTTTTACATAGTGGCCAAATGTTTTAACATAAAAATAATGTAAATTAATAGGTTAAAAAAATAA